>JAVYIG010016322.1:0-31711 GCA_035222895.1 Strongylocentrotus droebachiensis | reverse complement strand
TTTATTTTTTGTGTCTGCAGGTGCAGATGACAAGGTAATCACAGAGATCTTATCGAGGCGGACAATGAACAGAGACAAGTCATTGCGAAGGCTTATGAGGAGAAATATAACACGGTATGAACTTTTTCCTATCTCTGATTTTAACCGTCTCTCTCTATTTTAAACCATTCCCTCTTCCACCCCATTATCTGTCTCTGTCTCCCCGCTCTCCCCTTACTCTCCCTCTTACATGTATATCGAAGGCTCCCGTGCTTCCTTTCCTTTCATCCGCCCCTTCCCGTCCTCTGTCTCTCTCTGCCTCTCTGTGTGACTCTCTCACTCTCTCTTCTACCTATCACTATTTCCCAACCTTTCACTCCCTTCCACCCCTTTCCCATTTCTGCCGCCCCCATCTCTATACCCTCCCCTTTTTCTCCCTATTTCTGTTTCTCTTTTGTTATTCTTTTTACATGTACGTCCTTACCTCCCTTTCTCAGAGTCACCACCACCCCTTCCCTCTCTCCCCCTCCCTCTCTCCCTCTCTTTCTCTTTCGTTCTCTCTCTCTCACTCTCTCTCCCCTACTCCTCCTCCTTCCTCACCTTTCCTCTACATGTCTACTCAGACATAATGCATGCCTATAGAACCTTCACTGGAGGTATTAAGTAATAAAAACAAGGCAGTATTCTCAATCTGAGAAAGTAATTTGATTTTCGCCCTCAGCCTTGCCTCTCTCCAAACGCCCCAACCATTGCCAGCTTCTATCGCCAATACATGGAAACGTGATCCCTTCAATCAAAGAAAACATTAATGACGGTTCGTTCATTAAACCAAAATGTGCAGTAGTTACCAACCAATTTATCCGTAGATTTTCCATGCTTTCCTCTATACACGTATTGACCTTTACGCTCTTAAAGGTAATACAAAGTTTTGGGAAATTTGGAAAATTGGGTGGATAGTGAATCTTTACAATTTTGATATATTTGGATGCCCCTGTGGATGTATTATAAGCACTAAAAAAATTAGCCCCTAAAACACTTCTGTTTTCGAGAAAAATTGAATATAAAAATTTACGGTGCTCCCGGTAAATTTTGATAAATTTCAAATAGCGCCTATGGTCGTACAATGGTAGCTGCAACCATGAAAATCTCAGAATATGTAGTTACGTTGATATATAATTTCCAAATGGGAATAGCTAATCGGTCGATTTGGTTAAAAACATTGTTTTATAGCTTAATTAATATCTTGACCTTGAGAGGGAGCTATACGACATAAGAAATTTATTATTTACAATTTCATAATTTTAGAACTCGATTTCAACCGCGACAACGATCAATGAATATTGTAGGAACGCATACGCTTCCAATGTGTTCATTTGAACCAAATTCATGACCCCATACCAAAACTTTGTAATACCTTTAAATGATTGGGTAAATTAAGTTGAGCTTAGAGTAGGTTAAACATTTCCTATTAAAATATGCAGCTCTTTTCACCAAATAGAATAATTTGATAGTTTAAGCGATAGTGTAGGACCCCTATGAAAAAAAATCGTGCTGATTAGTTTTTCCATCCCACTAGTGATAAATAACGAAATAATTATTCACTTCTTTCCTTATCAAGTTTTAGGAGTGTATATGAAAAGCCATTTTATCAGAATATTACTCTTTTCAATCTCAAGGTATTTGAAATGTCATTGGTGCTATTATGTTATCGTAATGTCTGACAAAACTTGTTATTAACCCGCTGGCTCCTGAATTGTCATATTCCCCATAGGTTTAATACAGGAATCATCCGGTTCAACTAGGCTAAGGGTAAGATAAAGACCAGTTATGGTCATGTGATTGCATTGTGAAAGAAACGTTGTGAAATCGATCAGAAAAGTTGATCATCTAGCATAGATGTACTGCAAGGTTCTGGAATCATCAAAATGATAAGAAATTTGGCCCAGTCTTCATAGAGTTACAAGCACTGTACACAGAAAGATGTATATGGGACTACGCACACGTGCGCGACACGTGCGTTTTTATCTCTCACACACCAATAGATAAACTAATTGATCAAAAAAAATCAATTAGTAGGCGGTTTTCCCGGCAAAATTTGTTATCATCATTTATTATTAAAAACATATCTTTCACATTGATTGGTAATAAGAGCTTCATTTCATCTTTTGAAATTTGGGGCGTTTCCAATACTGGTCTTTACCTTAAGATAATTAGTCTCAACTGATTAGCATGATTGGCGGCAAATATTTCCCTCAATTCAAAGAACGCTAATCATGTTAAGAGGACAAAACGACATTAATTATCATGGCCAAATTGGGGTTAGCTATTTGCAGCCCACACTATGACAGCCCAATTAAATCCCTTTGAATCCCTCCTTTCTGCCTCTCCAAAATGCTCTATAAATTACCATTGTATTTGTTATCACTTCCTTGTTTTTGTAAAACTCTATTCTGTATTTGTATGTTTTAAAATGTTTTGATAATAAACAATATGGTTATTTATATAGCGCCGGTATCCGTCAGGTTCTGACGCTCATGGCGCTTTACACACATTACCCTGGTCGTAGCCGAGTGTTGAATAAACTGTGAATTGAATTGAACTTTGAAAACAAAATTGTTCACACTGTTATAGGAAGGAAGATTAGCTTGAAAGTTTACCTCTATGCCAGATTATGTTTTGCTCTATCAAAGAAATGAATTCTGTCGAAAAATTTGGGTTAAGTGTATCAGAAACACGTAATTGTATTGGTTATTGTTTTCAATATTTATAAGTACAGGATAGTAGAGGTGTCGTGGTTGAGCGGATACGTCACCGGACTGTCGATCACAAGGTCCGCGGTTCGAGTCACGTCGCGCAAGACATTGCAAAATCCACTAAGCAACATTAAAAAAACAAAAAACAAACACGTTATCGAACGAACAAACAAAAAAGGAAAGAAAGGGAACAGAGGCAGTAACATCAAAATAAGACCACCCTTTCAATTTTCCGACACCAACAACAGTGATCGTCCCACAAAAATGAATGTGGCGGAAAGGGGGTTTTCACCGTGGCCCCCTCCCCTCCCTGAGCAGCGCCCGCCCACGATCGTCATTGATAAATCTAGCAATGCAATTATAATTATTTTCCTCCTCGGTCTCTTCAATACAGGATTGCATTGCATTGAATGTTCAGTATAATATGCCTTTCCCTTACAATGGCAATTTTTCCTTTCTCCTTTTATTCATTTTTTCTCCGTTCGTAGGCAATCATGACTCGTCGTTGTAGTGCCTTTTATGATTGTCGTTTCCAGCAGTCATTGAACTAGCTTTTCAATCTGGCATGAATGCTCTTTACAGCGCTCTTGTGAGAACAAATCGTCTGCTCAAAGCACAAAGGGCGTTAACTCCGTATTAAAGTATACAAGTTACAGTCCTTCTAGCTCCTAACATTCGAAACCCAACCTATATTGGCTGGTGTGTGCGTGTGTGTAATTGGGTTGTTACAGACGTGTATCAATCAGATATGACTATTTACGTTTAGGGACCGACCTTTAACGTCATTATCAGAAAGACGGATAATAAAGGTTACAGCCTCTGATCAAGGATAAATTAGAAACATTTTTATTTGTATTATTTTTACGAATAACAAACTGCAAAAATAGTTTAAATTACTTAACATCAATTAAAATTATATCAAACATATCGTAGAGGTGTCGTGGTCTAGTGGTCACCGGACTCTGAATCCCATGGTGTGCGGTTCGAGTCCCTAATGCGGCACTATAGCTTTTGGCAAGACAGTTATCCACATTTTCCCACACATTTACCCAGATGAGGTACATGTAGATAAGTACTAGCAGGAATAACGGTAGCCATGCTAGATCCGGGGTAATAGTAAGTTGAGGAGCGCCAAGTTTTTCTTTCTTTGTTGAGGGTTATCGTAAAATAAAACACATGCAGTTAACTACTGCATTGAATTACTATCAAAATCAACTTTCTAAAACGGGGTATTTATTTCCCGAAATCCAGAAAGAATCCGTACAAGGGGGTCTATTCCTGACTTGTTATAGAAATTTCTGAAAATAATTTATTATTTAATTTCTCCCTACAATTATATTCAGAACCTTCACGCAGAATTACAAGTGGACTTGAGCGAGCCTTATCGAAAAGCAGTCAGCGGACTCCTCGAAGAACCCTTCATTTTCCTCGCAAAACATGTCAGGCACACTTTAAAGGTGAGTCAAATAAGGCTTCGTACACAATATCATAAACAAACAAACAAACACGTACACAAAAACAATAAGACAAACACAGAGACAGTCGTTTTCTTATGCTGACGAAACGTACTTCGTTTATCTAAAATGAATAACGTAGGCCTATCGCATATTTCTATAAATATCATATTTCGTGTTTGTGTTTATTTAGTGGTGTCATTAGCATAATTTATCAGGCTGTCGAGTTTTAAGTGATGGGTGCATTATTCAAATAATGTTCGAGCTTATGCTTATTCCAATATTTGATAATCATAACGAACATGTTTGTACTGCAATTGCTAAATCTAAAAAGACACTGACCAATAAGTTTTGCTGTTTGTTTGTTTTTGTTTATTATTTTATAATTCAGACGCTAAAATATGTTCATTTTCTCAATCGAGCCAATTATGAAGCAAATAAGGCGAAACTGTAGCCTATTTATCGAAGTGAGGCAAGCACTACCGAAAGAAACATATTTGTTCTGTTTTTCGTAACTCGAGAATGAAAGGTGGATGGATTGAATTAGGGACTTTGTTTGATACTTTTAGATGAAAGCTTTAATATGTCACATTCTCAAGAAACAGTTATTAGGATGAATCAATACTTGGAAAATTACAAAACTTGGTAAGGATATGGATGATTTAGTTGTTAACTGTAAATGACTCTCTGAACTATAAATTATTGTCGTTGTCGTTACAGAGTTCGGCGCTCGCCCATAAAGACGTCCCGTTACTCGAGATTTTATACCCACTTGAACCTCAGGTTAGTATGTCTGGTATGCTGTAGTAATATCTTGGAAGTAGATACTCATGGGTTTGGTAAAGATGAAGTGAGGGGGGGGGGGGTGGGGTCATATTTGGAGAGTGATGCAATCCAAGAGTGAAATAGAGCTGGATATGAGAGCTATGTCATGGAGAGAGAGAGAGGGAGGGAGAGAGAGAGAGAAGAGAGAGAGAGAGAGAGAGAGAGAGAGAGAGATAGAGGGAGATAAAGAGGGAGAGAGAAGAGAGAGAGAGAGAGAGAGAGAGAGAGAAAGAGAAAGAGAGAGAGAGAGAGAGAAAGAGAGAGAGAGAGAAAGAGGGGTGGTCTGCTTCATAGCCGGCCAGTGAGGTCGTCAAATTGTGTTCTTCATATTTAATATTGTACATTTCGATGGCAAGATTACATTGTATATTATAATGATAATAACACAAAGTGTCAGATTTGTTGTTGTTGCTTACTTGCTTTGCTAGCTTGCAAAAATCATAATCAAGAGTGAAAATGATTGAACAAGAAACATCACACCCTAACGAAATTGTGCCCGTACGCCTTTTATGGGCTGGATAAAAGGAATTGAACCACTCTGAATCGACCTTCCTGGTCTCCAACCAAATAACTCGAGTTATTGACACAGTCCAGTTGTTCAAAGTTTGACGTCATTGAGAAACATTCATGTTTTTCTTAGGGACAGGGTTATGACGTCATACGAGCGGAAAGGGGATACACAATTTACATGAAGGGTCCACTTGAACACCTGTGTTTCTGCAAAACATTCCAGCTGCAGATAATACAATTATGATTGTGTAAGCAGGGAGGTCTGGTGGGATAAGCGAATCTCATAGAAGGAGAAACCAAAATACGTCAATAGTCTAATTTTCTTCTTATTCAAGTTATAGCATAATTATACATCAGTCACACAAATGAGACCGACACTAGACTGACTACAAACCGAACATAGAAAATTACATTACCACTAATGGGCCAAAATCGGTCGGTCTGGCGTCGGTTTGGATTCGGTTTGGCAGTGTGACCGAGGTATTAGTCAAACCGCCAAACCGACTACACTTTATCGGCTAATTCGATCTTTTCAATTTGGATTAATGATATTTATTTTTGTCTGGTCTGTTGTAAGGCTCATGAACCATGGGTATTACCTCTGAGTCCAGATATTAGTGGGAGGGGGCGGGGGGGGGGGGGATAGGTGTCTTTGGGGCACAAGTTTTAAGTAGGGAGTGAAGTTGCTTAAGAAGTCTATTTAATGTAGGGTGTTGGAAGGGGTCAGGGCATCTTTTTATTTTCTCTTCAGTTAATATGCTCGTGTTCCCTTCCTCTCTCTTTCACTTTCTCTTTCTCCCCCCCCCCCCTCCCACCGTGAGTCGCTCTCTTTCTCTAACTTCCCCCATTTTAGTCATGCAATGGCGGGGCGGGCGGGTGGGGGGGGGGGGGGGTCCCATCCCTCCTAGCTGCGCCATTGCAAGTAACAACAATACTCTTTGTGATATATCATACCTGTCCTATGTTAAGAACTATGAAAATATGTGTCATAAATAATTGTTAATTTTTTGTTCTTAATTTGCAGGAGGTAGATGCAATTGTACAAGCCTACAAAGAAGGTAAAACAACAAAAAAATCGCTAATTTTCTTTTATTTTGTTAAAGTGAATATTTCGATGTAGCCAGCCCCTCACATACTGTATATTCCGTTTTATAGCCGAATCAATGTCCCTTGCTACCGACGATGGTTTCCAGATCATGAACATAATTATTATTATGCCATATGAAATTCGATCTGCACTAATTTAAGATACTGTGAAATGCGATGTGTGGCCTTGCAAGATTATTTCTTCGTTTTCATCCTATTCCTACCAATTCTCTGTACTCTACTGTCATTAAAAAGATAATTGTTTGTTTGTATGTCTGTCTGTCTGTTTGTCTGTCTGTCTCTTTCTCCGTTTCTCCGTCTGTAACTATGTCTGGTCCTCTCTTTGTATATCTGTCCCTGTGTAAGACTCTGTCAGCGTGAATATGTGGGTGTGTGTGTGTGTGTGTGTGTGTGTGTGTGTGTGTCTATCTCTTTCTCTCTCTCTCTCTCTCTCTCTCTCTATATATATATATATATCTCTCTTTCATAATCCTTCCCCTATCTTTCTCTCTCTCCTACTCCTCCCCCTCCCTCCCCTCTCTTTCTTTCTCTCCCCACGCATATTAACTTTACCGACTTAAAAGCTTCATCAAGTTAATTCAAATATGTATTGTATGGTACTGATGTAATACTTTCCTTAGCTTTTACTTTATATTAATGTTGTTCATAATTATGTTCTTTCTTTAAGAATATAATCAGGAATTGGAGGAGGAGATTGGAAAACAAATAAGCGGGGTATTCAAGGATATACTCATTCGGCTTGTTACCGTAAGTTTAGGAATCAATATAATTCTTTTTTTAATATTTTTTAATTAATGTTTCCATTATGATTCATTATCATTAGCGTTCTATGTATCATATTCATTTTACAAGCTATTTTCTGTTTTTGATATCATCTCCATTATTATTTGATCATTTTCTCTCATATATTTTTTGGAAAAAGTATAATGTGACTGAATTGGTCATGAACACTAAAATAGTTATTGAATTAAAACAAAAATGATTAAGTAAACATTTGATACAGTTACGGGCGAATTTGGTATGATCAGAAATCTTGAATTTACTCTTCAATGATAACAATAATAAATCTTGATTTATCATGGTTATAACAATTATGGAGCTTAATACGGAATACCGTCTCTAAGATCTTAAAGTATACATGCTGCATGTTAAAAAGTGCATTAAAATGCTATTTGAATTACAATGGCTGGTCGTGAAGTTATTTAATGTTAAGCGTTTTTCTTTATTTGTATTTTATTTAATTTGTTCAAGCAACAGGGAAAATGTAATATTTTTGTTTTCATATATTCATACAATTTTGTATTTTTTACAGGGAAAACGCAGTACACATCGAAAAGTTGACGTCCCCCAAAGGAACAAAGATCTAGAATACCTCAGAAATGTAAGTAAAAAATGACACAAAAGCATGGAACTAGGGAGCGCATAGAGCATAAATTAATTTTTAAATATTAGCCTAATGATATTTATAATTGGGTTTTTATTTTTCCCGCAGTTGTCAGGTAGCAATTGCCGCCTGGTTGAAGAGTGACAATTCGATATTAAAATAAAAAAGAAGAAAAGAAGAAGAAGGAGAAGGAGAAGAAGAAGAAAAAGAAGAAGAAAAAGAAAAAAGAAAAAAAGAGAGATGATGAAGTTGGAAAATGTAATGAATACCCCAAATAAAGGAGTTCATCTTAAAGGGGATATGACAAGAAAACAAGATACGAAATTAGCTATGGAAAAATTTAGAATTGCTAACGTAACATAGATTTTTTTTTTAATTCGTAAAAGTTAAATTAGAGGGAAAATTCATGGACATAGCATAAGGGGAAAAAAAAGAAAATGGAAAGTACATGCAACCCAATTCATACCGCATGGAACCTACGCAGTTCTTAATACCACTATTACGTTCTACCCAAAATTTACATAATTTCCCCCTCCAAAGTACTTTAAAACAATCCACATCAAATATTCCCCTGATAATAATTCTTCTCTCTCTTTCTCTGAAATGTCTTGTTCAGAATACGGCAGAACGTCTGCAATCAGCTGATGATGACGTCATTAGGATCTTCGGTAACTCGAGTTTACCGCAATTGTCTTCCATATTCCTCAATTTTGACAAGGTACGCCATTTGTCACGCATGATCGTCAATGAGTATATAGTAACAAAAATCGAATAATATAATTATGATTATTTTTACACTAATGCATAAATTCAGTGATCATAATCATGATGATGATCATCATCGACATAATAATGATGCTATTGCTTCTATTACACAATACTACTACAAATATTACGTCTTCTACATCTACTACTAGTACTACTACTACTATACTACTACTACTACTACTACTACTATACTACTACTACTACTACTACTGCTGCTGCTACTACTACTACTACTACTACTACTACTACTACTACTACTACTACTACTACTACTACTTTTACCTATAATGATGATGAGGATGAAAATAAGAATAATTGTAATACTAGTAGTAGCAGTATAGTAGTAGTAGTGGTAGTAGAGAAGTAGTAGAAGTACTACTTCTACTAGTAATAGTAGTAGTAGTAGTAGCAGTAGCCAGATAATGATAATAATATGAATAAGGCAATGTAGAAAATGGGAAGGAAGGAGAAGGAAAAGAAGAAAAAGAAGAAGAAGAAGAAAAAGAAGAAGAAGAAGAACAAGAAGAAGAAGAAGAACAAGAAGAACAAGAGCAAGAAGAACAGGACGAAGAAGAACAAGAAGAACAAGAACAAAAACAAGAAGAAAAAGAAGCAAAAGAAGAAGAGTAGTTTGCTATCATGGTCTGATTTCCCTTTAATATTTCAGAAAAACCCAAAAATTATGTAACTATTATTACCTAATGACGTAACGATGGAGGGAAACGACATTGTTATTTTGGGAACATAGCTCTTTGACTGTTCTCAAAAACGTCAATGAGGCCTGTTGACACACATGTCTGTTGGAACGTCAGCATGATTTTCATTAGTTTTCCGGTAATCTATAAAAACTTCTTAGCGCTAATGACGCCATGTCCTTCTCGCCACGTCCATTAAAATAACCCCACACTATATCTGATTAGTTGAAAACATGTACAAAGTACTCGTCGATATGATTGCTCTGCTAACGAGATGTTGTCCCGTTGTCATGGTTACAGGCGGGAGGTTGCACGCTGCAAGAGTTCATCAGAAACAGTGGCATGGAAGCTCGCAGCAAGGAGGCATTCGGCGTGATGGGTAAGCGTATAGGGGTGAGGTAATCGTTAAGGGTGTGGAAGCTATGAGGGGAGCGGGAGGGGTGCATCAGGACAGGTTCCACCTCTTATGCATATTGAGAGAGAGAGTGAGAGAGAGAGAGAGAGAGGTAAGAGTATGGTGGTGAGGCAATCGCTAAGGGTGACGAAGCTAGGAGGGGGGTGGGATGCACCGGGACAGGGAGAGAGAGAGGGGGGGGGGGTGAGAGAGAGAAGGGGGAGATCGAGAGAGAGGAAAAGAGAAGGAGTGGGAAAAGCAGAATAGAGTGTATAAGAAATGAGATGGGGAGAAGTGAATGAGGGGGAGATGGATGGAGGAAATCGCAGAAGAAGACGTGGAAGAAGAAGAAGAAGAAGGAAAAAAGAAGAAAATAGAAGAAGATGAAAAGAAAAAAGAAGAAAAAGAACAAAAACAAATTAATAAAGAATCTAGCAATAGGACAAATTAACTCCAAAACAGTGCTCCTCTCTTCAATCCATCCTTCCTGTTACCGATATCCACCAATTTTCCTAGTCCACTATCTCGTCTACATGTTTTTCTCCGTCTCATTATATCTTACCGAATTATCTTTCCATATATGGAGTGAAGAGCTCGTATTGGTTCTATACTGATTAGCCTCACACGACTATCAAACAAATCTGCTCTAATAACGTTTACTTTCTTCCACCCAACCCTTTATCCCTCGATCTACACTAAAATCAATGCGATCTGGGGGGTGTTTCATAAAGCTGTGCGTAAAGTTACGAATGACTCTATTTCCCATACTCTCATTTAAATTGTAGCCAAAAATACACTTTGCATTAAAATGTTTTGTTAATAATGATAAGGTAAATCTACATCTGCATGTTTCAACTTTAGCTTATGCAATTAAAAGGATTTGAGAATCCCATTTAGCTCTTCATATTCAAGTCATTCGGAAAGTCATGCGTAACTTTACGCACAGCTTTATGAAACACCCCCTGTTTCATTTATTCTGTCGTGCTCATCATCTCGTCTTCATCTCTCTTCTCCCATGCAGTGAAGAGCGTGTATAACCGAACAGGGTTCTACGCTGATCAGCTCCACATGGCAATCAAAGACATCAGCTCAGGAAATGATGACAAGCTCATGAGAATCGTCATCTCAAGATCCGAGGTATATTTACATTTATTTATTAAGTTTTATTTCGGTAGGGTCGTTCCATTCAAGCCTCCGAAATCAATGTAAGGGCCTGCCTTCCAAGGAAGCCCTACATTGTACAGGTACATTTGAAAACTTCACATTCAATACAAAACAACACAAATTTAAAGTAGAACTACGTATAGTATACTAATTAAAACATAACTGGATAACCTAAACGAAAACATAACACAATTATTTGAATTAACGACAACAGTAACCAGGGCCTACAGTCCATTTATCCATGATCTTTAAAAACGAATCTAGCATAAAACAAATGAATACTATATTGGGGGGGGGGGGGGGGGTGGCACCGTGGCAGCAACTAAACATTAAGGAAAACAAGAACAAGAAGAAAAATACTAGTACTCTTAATTAGAACATGCATGTTCTAATAAAGAGACAATTTGTGATCGAACTGACTCAATAAAGTCCTCAGCTGGAATGATGATGGATGCTCTTCATACAATCAAAGTATACTCGAATTATAATTTTGTTCACTAATTAAGGCGGGAAGCTTCATCATTATCAACGCTTGTCTTCCTGAGGCCCATGCAATTATGCAACCCCAGTAATTGCTAGGTACCCAATTACACCTGGGGAGTGTTTCACAAAGACTAAGATCAACTGCCACTAGTTGCTCTAACCATTATGATCTTTAGATAATGTTTTCCTTCAATAATGAATTATCGAAAAATGTAAATTCTGTAGATTTGTGACCATGATTTGTGTATCCCTTGGGAGACCATGCCAGTATAAAAATGATGAGAGCAAACAGTGGCATGAATGGCCTGTATGTGTGTGTGTATTGGGTTTTACAGACGTGTGTCAATCAGATATGATTATTTACGTCTGGGACAGACCTTTAAACGTCACCATCCGATAGCCATGACTCAGTTTCGAACCTGCGTCCTCGGCTGAATCAGTTGTAACTTCCATTGAATTGCAGGCGCACGCCTCAACGCCCAGTTAAGTCCAACTTTAAGTTGATCTTAGTCTGACTTTGTGAATACCCCCCTTGGGTGGAGAGTGTCTTGCCAAAGGACGTTTCTTGAGATCCTAGTTTTGTAAAGGGGTCATAATTCCGACACATCCACACTAATGAAGCGGGGAGCCACTGAGTTCGGAAAATAATTTGGCGCCCCTGCTAAACAATGTTTGGATACGCCAACATGTTTTCGTTTGATTAATTTAGAAAACTGAAAATAAGATTATTTCCTCAAGTGCTTTCCTTTCACCCATTTGTGGATCCGGATTGGGAGGGGGAAGGGGGGGGGGGGGGGGTTGAGGAGAGGGATGGTTACAGGGCAAAAGAATATAGGAAGGGAATCCTTGATCCGTGTCTGTCAGTTTTCAAAGCTTATTTTTTATTAGGGAGCGCTGCCCCATAGAAGATATAATGGCGACATCTCTCGCTTAGATTTCGGATATTATGATTCGAGCTGATAAAAATAATTCAATACTCTTTGATTTATCCTTTTCCCCCTTTCTTTCAGATCGACTTGGAAAATATCAAGGACTTCTTCCAAAGTGCGTACAGCCACACACTCACCGATTTTGTTTACGACGACACGAGCGGAGACTACAGGAATCTGCTGCTCCGATTGGTCGGCATGTAGACTACGTAGTGGTGACGTCACTCTCACAAGAGCAGCCTCTCTCTCTCTCAATCATGTCTCGGATTAATTTGTTTGGGTATTGCATACATTCACATGTTTTGTTCTATTTCTGCTTCCACTTTCTCAAGAGGGTGTATTTGAATAGTTTTTGATTGAGTAGATCTGTCATTTTTCTGTTAATCTTTCCATCTTCTGTTCATATTTCCATCCATCACTCTTCTTTTTTATTTACTTTCTATCTTTCTGTTTATCTTTCCATTCGACACTTTTCTATTTTTCTGCACTGCCGCCATAAATCCCACCGAAATACTACGATAACATGTTTAAGATATGTACAACGGATACGTATCTGTAAAGGTAATCATCCAATGTTTTCTTCATAGTTTAGAGTGGTCTGCGGATGGGTCTTAATGTGTATAACATCAGGAATTTGTCATTGTTTATTTAAATTGTATTCGGGAGGAGGGGTACATATTACGTGTTAAGTATATATGAGATCTTTTGGGCAATCAAGCAAACTACCAATGCAAGCAGAATCCATGCAGTTACTGGTATATCACTAAATACACATCAATGAATAAATAATATCACTCAATGAAAAAAAGTTGGGCGATAGTATGACATAACTTTCCTCCCCTCCCATCAGATGATATTCATTTTTTTGTTAATAATCATCCATTCACAAACTAACGAACTGATCACCAACATATTCTTGTATACCCACGGCTCCCGTGCAATACCGAGTGTCTACATCAGCTTGAGATCTCTTTTTAGATAAAGGGAATACTACCTGGACCACTATCTAAATATTCATTTTAAAACAAAATCGCGTTACCATGCTGCAAAATTGACGATGAATCATACAAAGTCACTGTTTGTATTGACGTATGGTCAAGGTTTATTATATATGTCTGCAGAATTTGGATATTTATTAGTTTTTCAAAAACTTGCTAACCATTATTCCACAAAACCAACCGATCAATTTATTTGTTACATAATTCATCAATCAATCAACCTAATGACAAAATAACCAACCAATCAACCAGCTGAACAATCAATCTACCCATCAATTAATACATCAATAAATCAATCAATCACTCAACCAAACGATCAAATAATCATTCAATCTATTGAACCATTGATTAAGAAATTAGTCAAGCAATCAATAAATCAATCCTCATCCATCGATTATCAATCAATCAATCAGCTTTCTACATTAAATCTTGCCATAATCTTACAGCAGACATGTCTCAAACGACATAACTACAATTGAAACATAAATATATTAAACAAAAACTGTGGCTGAATTTTGTATATAAGCATAATCTTTTTTAATATATAATATTTACAAAACCATAATAAGAATGTATTTATTTATAATTTATACACACCATATCTGTCAATTTGCCTTTATATCATAATCTTACATTCAATTTTGGTGAAAGTATTGTAATATTTTGTAATGCATTCTAAATTAATGAATTCAACATATGTTTCAAAATGAAATTCTAATAACAGTATTGCCATTGTTTGTAATACATTTAAAAATTCATTACTTGAATGGTTCTGATTTGCAGGGTGCACTGCTGTGCGTCGCATGTTAACAAAGTTGTAGGATAGCACAGGAAACTTGCACGCTTTTTGGTCACAAAATGTGGGATAGTCTCTTTAATGAATAACATGTGACTGCGTTTGACCAGTCATTTGATTAGGAACTAGGAGTGAGTTTTTAAAGACAAAATCACAACTGTTATAGTAGGATGAATGTGACGATTATCTGCAAACATTAGCAATAAGTAGGTGGATGTAAATTACAATGGGGACCAGGTGAGTATTTCACAAAGACTAAGATCGACTTTCAGTTGGACTGAACTATGGCTAGCCGTTCTTGCCACTGTTTGGTCTCAGCGTTCAGTGGCATTGGTTTCTCAAGGGACGTACAATCATGGTCACAAATCTACAGAGTTTACATTTTTGGATAGTTCATTATTGAAGGAAAAAATATTATCTAAAGATCATAATTGGGAGACCAATGGTAAAAGCAACCAGTGGCATGAACGGCCTGCCATAGTTAAGTCCAACTTAAAGTTGATCTTAGTCTTTGTAAAACACTCCCCAGCTGTGTATAGTTACTGAAATACGAATGGATAATATATTCTATTGTATAAAAAAAAGGGTTTTTCTAGGGGCTTTTTTCTGAGCCCCATGTATATTTCTGTATTGAGAAAAAAAAGGTGTATAGAATTCAACCTCAACTGGAACCTCAGTATTTTCAAATATGATTTTAGTTTTAGACAGCACTTTTTAATAGTCTAGGTATTCTTGATTTCAACTATAAGTATATCTAATTGTAAATAGATGAGGTGAATTGTAAACAAAAAAAGATCAAATTGCTTCTAAATAATCACCAAGATGCAACGGTTGTCTTCTTTTTCATCTCTCAACCATTATGGAACATGAATGCTTTTATTGAAATGCTGAATTACAATGTTTTGTCTTTGTTACTATTTTGGTGGAGTAGCTTGAATGATGTGTATTTTACATGGATTGTGGTAATAACACTCTTTGATATTTCTTCAGGAAAAATATTTGTCGTCTTTATTTAATTAGTCTTGTTGTAGTCTACTACCATCCTAAGGCAATACGCCAGTTTACGGTTGCAGTCTGAGCATGAGCAGATAAAGGTCATTGCAGACCAAATTGTGAAATACACATAGACAAATACTGGATACGGGCTCATGAAAGTGATCATGATGTAATCATTATTCATTTATGCACAAGCAGTGCACTCCATGTTACACAGGCGGGATTATTCTTTGAAAAAGGGGAAACAAAGGCTTTTTATGTAGCACCTCCATCGCTGTAGGAGCAATTATTTCAAAAGTACAAAGTGGGACATCTTCATGTTTTGAAGATCTGTGGATATTCGGGGTCATTTGGGACATGTGCTAACCATGAACTGGTCTATTACATACACAGAATCGAAATGCAAAACAAAACAAGTGTAATTTTGATAATGATTACTGACAGGGCTAATACCTCGGTCGAAATGAGACCCGAAAACCAGACTGACAACGGAACAAATAAAAAGATACATAAGCTCTAATAATACCATAACAAAAATAAAATCAGTTGACTTGGAGTCAATTTAGAGTCCTTTTAGAGTCTTTGCGACTGAGGTGTAACTGAGGTTTTGTCTAACCCTTTAGTTCATAACATCAAAATTGTAATGAAAATTGAACTATAATTATTATTGCACTAAAACAAGAACAACTTTCATTTACCACATAGGACCAGTGCGTGAAAAATCTGTGATTTGTGACTGCTAAAGTCATCAAGATGTCACAAGATTGATAAAGCACTATGCTTGAAGAATTTGACAAATGCTTACCGGTACCCGCTTGCCTGGCAGAATATACTGGCCACTCTTGCAAACATACTGTAAGCAGGTAAACTTGCACCTATGTTTTGTCTTCAAGAAGAAAAGAAACATAACTGCAGAAATAGAGTCAAACCTATCTATAAAGGCAACTAACAGTTAGAAGTAGCCAATGTAGTCAAGTGGCCTTTATAGCCAAGTTCAAGAACACAGGAGATAATTGTGGCCACTATAGACAGGTGGTCTTTACATAGAGTTTCTCACTGATACAAGTTTGACTGTACCTTCAATATCCTGTCCACCTAAAGTGCAAAAGCACTCGACAGATCGGCTCATTAGTTGCCACTTTAGCCAGAAAGCCTTTATATAGAGGTTTTCAAAGATACAGGTTTGACTGTACGTTTGATATACTGTGCACCAAAAGTGCAAAAGCACTGGACAGGTCTGCTCATTAGTTGCCACTATAGCCAGGAGGCCTTTATTATATAGAGGTTTTCACTGATACAAGTTTGACTGTATCTTCGATATCCTGTCCACGCAAAATGCAAAATCACTGGACAGACGGGCTCATCAATGACCACTATAGCCAGGTTGCCTATATATAGAGGTTTTCAAAGATACAGGTTTGACTGTACGTTTGATATACTGTGCACCCAAAGTGCAAACACACTGGACAGACGGTATCATCAAAGGCCACTGCAGACAGGTTGCCTGTACATAGGTTGCCTTTATATAGAGGTTGTCACTAATATAGACTGGATTGCATCTTTAAAGGGGGTGTAGCATGGCAAATACTGGTTAACGCCATCTATGACTTCTTTTGGGCAACTGCACGTAAATGAATGGACTTGATTAACGGTCAGCGTGTGCTAGCATTCGAGAAACAGACCCGAATTCTGCTCACACTTTTGTTTCGCATATGTTGCACTGTGGACCTACTATGGTTGCACGCACGAGAATACTGCAGTCGTGTCGTCCGTAGTTGTATTATACCCGATTGGCCTTGAATCAGGCCACGGGAAGACACATAGCCTCGTCATGCTACACCCTCTTTAATACCTTGCCCAACGAAAGTGCAAAAGCGTGTGTGACAGCTGGGATAGTCACTGTTGAGACAAGTCTCTGAAACTGGCAGAGCAAAGACCTGGCCCTTGGTGGAATGTGTCCTCTGCTTGATGCATGGGTATGTCGCAGTTCATCCTGCATCATTGGACAGGGACGAAGCTCTCGTAGCCAAACTTCTGCTCAAACTTGAGCACAAACTTCTCACAGTGTTCACCTGGAGAGGGAGAAGGGAAGAGAGAGGGAGACAGAGAGAGAAAGAGATAATGCATGTGAGTGATGAGATATATAAAGAGAGTGTGAATGTGAGAGAAAAGAGAGAGAGATAGAGAGAGAGAGAGAGAAAGATAATGAGAGAGACACAGAGAGAGAGAGAGAGAGAGAGAGAAAGAGAGAAAGAGGGGCAGACAGACAGACAGAGAACAATAGACCGAGACATATAGACAGAGACAGATAGACAGAGAGAAGGGGGTGGGGGAGAGGAGGTCAGTGAGGGAGAGAGAGAGAGAGAGAGAGAGAGAGAGAGAGATGAAAGAGAAAATGAAAAGGAGAGAGAATGAAAAATAATGAAATTGTTAAACCAGAGAGACAAAGTTGAAGAAGGTTGGACAGATATGTAATGAGGAAGTTAGGAAGAGAAGGATAGATGGAGATGAAGTGAGGGAGAAGAGAGGGGAAGGAGGAGGTAGTGACAGAGATATTAAAGAGAGAAAGGAAGAGAACAGGATTAGCAAATAGTTGGATAGTGAGGAAGACAAACACAATCAGAGGGAGATAGGGAGAGCAAGAGAGAGAGAGAGAGAGGGGGAGAGAGAAGAGAGATGAAATTAAATAGTTATGAAGAGAGATAATTAGCAGATGATTAGAATTTAAAAAAAATTGATATAGAGAATTTTTGTAAATAATTTGTATAAAGCTCTAATCGTATGCTGTGATATTCAACAACAACAAAATCTTACCATACTATCATATCATATCATATTAATTTTTTTAACTACCTCTTCAAGGTGAACTTTAATTAAAACATGGAAATAGCTGCTCCAGCCATTCAACGTTGTACATACCTGGAGCAAACATGGGGTTTCCCCTCATCCTGAGGTTGCGCTGCTCAAAGAACTTGAAGACCGTGTAGAAGAGCATGTCGTCCTCCGCGTTCAAGGCCGCCTCCAGGAACTTCCTGGACGACGCGCTCTCCGCTCCACCGACACTGCGCAGGAACCTGAGAGCAGCAAGGATCTGGTTCTTGGAGAGGAGGACCTCGATGATCTCCTCGTTGGCTGTTGTAAGTCTCTGCAAAAGGACATTCATAATACGTTAATAGAGCTTGCATCACTGGACGACGCGCTCTCCGCTCCACTGACACTGTGCAAGAACCTGAGAGCGGCAAGGATCTGGTTCTTGGAGAGAAGGACCTCGATAATCTCCGCATTAATAATAATAATAATAATAATTGGATTTATATAGTGCCTTTTCCAAAGGTTACAAGGCGCTGCTCTCCTAGACTTTCGACAATTTAAGAGGAGTTGTACAGGTAAGTTTTCAGATGTTTTTTGAAGAAATCTAGTGAAGTACTGTTTCTTAAGAAAGAGGGGAGTTTGTTCCAGAGACGTGGGGCTAAGGACTGAAAGGATTTGAAACCAGCCTGTTTACGGGATTTGGGAATGACAAAGGTAGGAGATGATGAAGACCTAAGGGAATAGGATGTTCTCTGTTGCTGAAAGAGTGAGGAAATATATACAGGAAGGGTGGTCGACATAGATTTGAAAGTTTGAACAAGTATCCGGTATTGTATTCTATCAGCAACTGGGAGCCAGTGTAGTTCCTGCAACAATGGGGTGGCGTGAGACCATTTTGGTTTTTGATAGATTAGACGGGCACATTTGTTTTGCAGACGTTGAAGTCTGCCCAGGTCCTTCTTACTTATACCCCCAAGTAAGCATCCACCATAGTCAAGCCTGGAGAGCACAAGTGCTCTAACAACATTATGACATGTTTCTCGATCTAAGTACTTTCTGATGCGATTTAAGTTATATATTTGCCAGTTCAGGGTGCGACATAAGTTGGTGACATGGTCAGACATTTTCATTTCCCCATCAAACACGACCCCCAGGTCCCTAATTGTTGAGGAAATGGGAATGTTTTGATCACCAATTGAAAAGGACAGATTTTTGAGACGATTCAGATGGCTTTGTGATCCAGCAATGAAAAATTCTGTCTTGCTAGAGTTTAACTTTAGCTTAGACATGACAAGCCAGGCCTGTATGTCTTCTAAGCACTTCGAGAGACAGAAATACGCACATACCGCATCCCCAGGCTTGGTAGGATCAAATATGGTAAACATCTGAATATCATCTGCATATACATGATGTTGAATTGAATGCTGACCTATGATGTTTCCTATACAACGAATGTAGTAAGTAAACAATTGTGGTCCAATGATGGACCCTTGCGGTATCCCAAATGTCAGATGTTGGTCATTTGAGAAAGATCCACTGACGTGAACCCTACTAGACCTGTTGCTAAGATACGATCGGAACCAAGACGAAACATTATCGCCTAGACCAAAGTCCTCGGCTAATATATGTGAAAGAATGGTGTGGTCCACCGTATCAAAGGCGGAGGAAAGGTCCAACATTAGCAAGAAAATAGCTGTTGTAAGTCTCTGAAAAGGACATTCATAATATAATTCAATACTTTAAAGATAAAGTTGAGTTCTGGTCATGCGATTGCATTACGAAAGAAAAGGTGTGGAATTGATCAGAAAAAGTTGATCATGTGGGATGTAAGTATTGGTGTGTACTGCAAGGTTCTGGAGTCATCAAAATCATAATAAATTTGGCCCAGTCTTGGTAAAGTAACAAGCTCTGTACACAGAAAGATGTATATGGGACTACACAAATTGTGTCAGTGCTACTTACCTTGATATCCTTATCTTTCTATGCTTATTACTCAGCCAGTATACATTTTCTACCAAAATTGTTTTGCGAATTTTGCGAATTTATTTGTAATCCTGAACATTCAGTGTAAGTTTCGTTTGATTCGGTGAGAATTCATTTTCTTTTTTTTACCAGAACTCAAGTTTATCTTACCTAAAGCTTGCATCATTAGCCTTGATTCACAAAAAAGATTTTGCTGTCATCTTTACAGACCAGAAAACCTCAATCCATCATGGCTCCGACAGCTTAAAGGATCTGTTGATATTTTTACAATTAAAGATTCAGGATGAATGACTGTTTATGACACCATAATAATAATAATACATGAGATTATATAGCGCCATTATCCATTCTAATCAAATGCTCAAGGCGCTTCAAAATATTGGGGAACGCATTGCATCATAACAAAGGAATCATGTACATTTACATAAGAAAGAAAAAATACAAAATGAAAGATAAATGAATGTCTGTCTTCAAAACGCAAAATTAACAAATGGGATTTGAGGTTGCTCTTAAAAGACGTTGGAGAATTGGAGTTCTTCAGCTCCTGTGAAAGTGAATTCCACAGGGCTGGTCCGGCATGAGCAAAAGCTTGTTCCCCCAAGGTTTCTTTGAAAGCGATATGTGTAGACTACCAGAGTTGGAGGATCGGAGGTTGGTTGAGGTGAACTAAAGACTGTTTTTATTTAGGAGCTGTTCTGTTCATATTTTGATGAACTGATAAAAGAAGGATTTTGAAGATTAAATACATTCCACGGAACAATTTTCTACTGACTTGTCTTAGGAGAAAATTAGTGCTGAAACCTAAAGGCTGCCATTGGGCCTAAAAAAAGGATATTGTATTGCCCTTTGCGACCAACTCCAAAATCTTGAAATCTATGGTCGGCTTAAACAAAAAAAAATGTGTTAAAGCATTCAAAACTGAGAAATATCAACCCGAAGAGGGAGAAGAAAAAAAATTATTAAAAAAAAAGATTTCCGACCAAGCTCCCATGTTTTGGCACCTAAAGGGCAATACAACATCTTTTTTTTTATGAGGCTTAATAAAGAAGTATGAGTAAAGCAGACAACTATCAGTAATACATACCTTTAGCATATCCAGGGCGAGTTGGTAAGCAGGAGGATAGCAGCTCTCAAGGGAGAGGAGAAGACAAGCGATGGGTTTGGAGTCACTGAGGACATGGTACTGGAGGAACTGATGGAGCTGGTAGAAGCAGTTGTGATGGACGAGGGTGTTGATCACCAACTCGTACAGGAAGTGCTGTAAAGATTTAAAGATGGAAGTGTTAAAGTGACTTGGTAACATTGATGAAGGTTGATGAAAAAATTGCAATATTTGTATGAAATGTTACTTATTATATTCCTTCTACTGTACTAACCCTCTAACATGCATAAATCCTGAAAAAAATTCTCAAACCATAAAGATATTTATGGTTTTCTTTGTAGGTGTCACTGTGCGACACCCTCTCACAGTAAATTCTCCCAACCTTTTTTTAATCTTCCCAACCGTTTTTTAATCTTCCCAACCGTTTTTCATGAAAATAAGACATAAACAGGCTTTTAGAAATCTTTCAACACTTAAATATCTGGAATGGTAAATAGAGCTAATTCATAGCTTTGTGACAATTTTCATTCACATATAATGTAATTAAATTGTAATAATATAGTTGGGAGAATTAAGGAATCGATCAGATCAGTTTTCCCAATTTGTAAAATGAATAATGTTCTGTTTTCACTCAAACTTACAGATTACTCTGTAATTGTATACCCTTCCCTACCCATAACCCTAAACTAAAGCCCCTGTTACACATGCATCAGCTTTTAAAGCCGGCGCTTGGGGTCTCACGCCTGCAATTTCAAGCTGCCTCGAAACCATTAAACCCCTGTTTCACATATCTCTGGCCCGCAATTTTGTGTCTACACATAGGCCGGCCTCACGTCGCCTTTTCACAAGCTGATGTTGGGGCGCAATCCAGATGGCAAAGGGAGCCTGATGTAATGTAATTATAAGCCGGCGCCGAGTCCACTTTGGTGTTACACCTACTGATTGCGGTATTGAGTCCGGACTAGGGCCGGCTTCAAACCTCAGTCGAAGACTGCGAGTTATTCTGTCCAGGATTGACGCTAAGAATTCAGCAAGTGTAGGATATTGACCAACCAAGGAACATGTGTCTTAGACCAAACTTGATATTATTTTTACCTGCACAGGAATTTGATACTGGTTGAGAGACCGGATGTACTCCACTAACACTGCAACCAAGAACTTGTGGCTTGAGTCCTGTAAAAGTAGAGAATAAAACAAAAAGGCACCAGTTGACAAAAGATTGCTTTGCGAAACACGATGGCTTGTTAAAATTACACATTTCCTCGGTTTCTTGATTAGCTTCTTAATTTAACACCAGTATAGATTAATTTTGTGCTGGAAACAATTAAATAATCTTGAAAGCCTTCAGTACATCTATCCCACGATAAATACAAGGTGGCATAGCAGGATTGTTTTTGTGGCATGTAAAGAGTTAATGCAAGCAGTGGCAGCGATTTTTTTTTCTTCATGGGGGGACGAAATGTGAGGGACGAGGGAACGCATCGACCAAGTGAGAAGATTTGTTCATATTAGTCTTAACGCTGCACTCTTGGGCCCTCTTTAGCCTATTAGTGTGTTGCAGTCTTTAGTCAGTATTTGCGATACATTGGGGGGGGGGGGGGGGCACTTTTTCAATTTTTCCGGGGGGAAGGGGGGGGGGGGGCCTGAATGCAAGTCTTTTTTTCTTCTTTTTTGACAACCTATTTTTCAAATAGGACATCAAAAGTTGAAATGCTGGCTAAAATTCTGAATGGAATGAGCTACATGTGTCATACAAATGCTAGAGCGCCATAATGGTAGCACAGCTAAAGCTGGGGTAATAATGTCCAAATTTGTTAAGGCGCCTTGAGCTTCCCTTGGGGTGGATATGTGCGTATTATAAATGTTGTTATTTATCATTATTATTATTGTTGATAAGTTCAGACAATATACATACAAAACAATAAACTCCATCAACTTATAAGTTATTGTGAGGTGAATGGTCGAATGCAATGTGCACACAAAATTCTAATCAGCTTAACATGATATTCACAAAGAATGCCACAAAACTTACACTGATTGTTCAAGATTACAAGTAAATAATATATTAAGAAATAGAAATAATATATCTAGAAATAGAAATAATAAAATACAAAGTGAAATAATTGAGAAAATAGCACATTGGGTTGATTAAACAAATCTACTTCTCTAATGAAATAAAAAGAATTAAAACCAACCAAGCAACTAAAGCTATTTACTAATAATAACAAAAAAACAATAAATTCAGAGACTAATATTTTACCTTCATGTAGTCAAACAAACATAAGACAGTGTATAAGACGGAGAGGTGCAATACGTGTTTGTGAGTCCTGCTTCATAAACTTTAGCATTGAAATAACAAACATTAATGATTTTCCTATGTTACGCTGCTTGTCATAAACAGGTCAATTAGGTAACTTAGCAAAACACAAAACAGAGTGGAACAAAATGATGCATCCGAAACAGAAATATGTCTTCAATGACATCCTCTTTCACATTATGATACAATTTAAGTAAAATTTTTTCATCAAATTTTTGAGGCTCCCAACACTTTAGAGGGGCTCTAACCATTTCATTTGTCTTGAATGCTATGAAATTGCAGATCTCAGGAACATTGACTAGGACTGTTCTCCAGGAAATGGAGCTAGATTACATTCAAAAGCCCATACAAACTAATTAGTAACAACCATATTAAACCGTAACTACCAAGGTGGCATCTAGAAGCTAGTAACTACATAAATTATTGCAACTGAATGCCCTAAAATATACACCTCAAATACCAAGTAAATGTCTAACTCAAACAGGTATATAATAGAAATACATTTTATGGGTACATGTAGAAGAAGAAAAAAAAGCAAAGTCAAAACAAAGGTGCCATAAACAGGGTGAATAGGAATATTGAAGAGAGCAGGAAAAACAATTGGAGAAAATGTCCATAAAATATGTTTTTTGTTTTCATTCATCCCAATGGCTCCTATTCACCCTGTTTTACATGTACAGAACACTAGGTACATGTAGATAGCTGTTAGGTCTTTGCTACAAAACAGGGACAGACAACTAAAGTTATTAAAACAGCAGTAGGACTTTGAAGAGGGAAAGATCACTTACCTTCATTCTAGCCTTCATTGAAATAATTCCAAAATGAAAATATATAATTAATTATTCAGTAGGTATTAACATTTTTAGTGCATATTCACATTAATCATCCCATTTTTGTTATATTATTGAAGTAAATAAATGATTAACAACTTTGAACCTTGGTTCAAAACCTGGTTAACACGAAAAACAAGTCAAATTGAATTGAACTGACATGAAATGAGTTAAAGTGGATTGAATTGGATGGGATTAAGATCAATTGATTTGAATGGATTGAACTGAATTGAATTGAAATAAGCAGATAGAATTGAACTAAAATGAAATGAACTAAAACTGCACTGATCTGAATTGAACTGATTGAATTGAATTGAACCGAAATGAATGGATTAAATCTAATCAATTTGAATTGAATCAAACTGAACTTAATTGAACTGAACTGAATTATGGCATCGGAATTGACTGATGATAAAATAATACAGGACCTAGGAGTGCCCTGAGGAACTCCATATAAGCTGCAGTTAAGGTACATTACATTTATAGAGAGGTGGAATTTCTATCCCAGTGGATACTCATAAATTCTAATATCAACAACATTATCATTATGTTGCATACATCATGATGAAATTGATTGAAGATATAAATAAAACTGGACCTAAGAGTGCCCTCAGGGAAGTCCACATAAGATGCAGTTGAGGTACATTACATGTTTATTCTATTATTACCTATACAAGGCATTTTAGATGCTAAATAACAAGTCGTATTTTGCACGCTGCTCCGAATATGAAACCAGAGAAGTGAATATTTGCAATATTGCCCTCTTCCGGGTTTCCCCCGTACTAAATCAGAGGGCAATAATGAGCCATCTTGTCAGTGTGCTTTACGCACAGTATTGTGTAGGCATTAAAGTGTACGCGCAGTAACAACCATTGTTACGTCACAATTACTCACAGTAACAATCCTTGTTATGTCACAATTACATACCTGCCTGAATAACCTGAAATCAGATGGACTGGCAAACAGACGAGAGTAAAACTCAAGCTTGATACCAAAATTGTATAGGCCCCTATAAATAATATGCTACAAAATTCCTGATTTAGGTAATAATAATTATACTGACAGGGCTTCTTTCGGGGTACATCAGAAATATTGACTGCGCTAAGACCATATTGCCCTCGTCTTCGACTCGGGCAATATGATCTTAGCTTGGTCATTATTACTGATATACCCCTCAAGCCCAGTCAATATAATATAAATATCAACAGCATTATCATTATGTTGCATACATCATGATGAAAACGCAGTAGATATAATACTCACTTTCCTCTCTGCTACTGGTGTGAGTACATGGGTGTACATATCTGACTGGTCAATGACGACCCTTGACCCCGACGCAACCCTGGCTGCTGATTGGCTGCTCTTGGGTGAGGATGATTCCTCCGCCTATTTTCAAAACATTAAACAACCTTTTTACAAATACAGTCAAGCCTGCTTTAGTGACCACCTGTCTACAAAGACCACCTGTCTACAAAGACCATCTGTCTACAAAGACCAACTGTTTACAAGGACCACATTTTTTGTTTCCCTTGGGCGGTCGCTGTAGACGGTTTTGACTGTACAGTGAAACCTGTGTATGCAGACCACTCAATGGAGAAAGCAAAAGTGGTCTTTATGTAAATATTACTATGATACATGTTCCTATGAGAAACACAGTGCAAGGGAAACAGAAATGTTGTTCTTTATAGACAAGTGGTCTTTACAAACAGGAGGTTGCTGAAGCAGGTTTGACTGGAATTTAGAAATAAAAAAAATAATCAAAACTTATTTCAAAAATATGGTAAAACTATCTAAATGTCTACCCCATTCACAGCTCATAGTCTTTTTGCGCTACTTCATTTCGATTAGCTACCTATTGCAATGAGAAATCACACAGTGAAGAAAATACAGGTATCTAAATTATCATGAGTGTTATGCACACTACCATACCATCACAAGTACATCATTATCTATATCTGCAATATACTTACATGGTGGGCATGGCGTTCAGCCAAGTAGGTCCTGTACACTTCATTAAGTTTGTTGAAGATTTTGGCTATGGTGGCAAGATTGCAGTGCTGACCAGGTACCAAGGCTGGGGAGAGAAAGAAATTTATTTTGTCTTTGTTTCTTTCTTTCCTGTTCCTGTATTTGTTATTACTTTTGTTACTGTATTTTGTTACTGTGTGTTGTTGTATTTGTGACCCCGTCTTTTGCCAGTCAATGAGGAAATATTTCTCTTCTTCCGGCAGAGGACCTTGCTATTGAACTGCAATGTAAACAAATTAATTTTCTGCTTTGAAATGCTCTTGGCAAAAGATTTGTTTGTCTTCATCATCTGCAATCAACTTTCTTTTTTAGTCTTTGTTCATCAACATGCAGTGGAGTTCACTGTATCGTTCCATGATTTCCAAATTATACCAATCACTCCAAAACAATTTGCTCTGCAAGATATGGGTTCCATTTTTCTATATAATAACAAAAATAAAAAAACCTCTCAATAGGAATAGGAACATTAATTCTGGAGTTGACTATTTAACGTGTTGATTGTTAAATTTTCAAGAGAAGGTTGAGCTCTGGGTAGAGGTAAAAAATAATTTATGAGCAGATTCATTGTATCATGCAAGTGTGGAAGAACATCAGATAAAAAATGTTCCCTGAAAAGCATGGTTCTTCAAATGCCTTAACATTCTAAATATTCTAACATCATAACAATCGGGACAGATTTTTACGCCATGTGTTCGTGTAGTCCCATATACATATTTCTGTGTACAGTGCTTGTAACTCAATTAACCAAGACTGGGCCAAATTTCTTACCATTTTGATGATTCCAGAACGTTACAGTACACTACACACCAATACTTATATGCTAGATAATCAACCTTTTCTGATCAATACCACAATGTTTCTTTCACAATGCAATTGCATGATCAGAACTCAACTTTATCTTTAACACATTCTATTAATTCACTTCTTACCTGTTTGTAGAACATAGAGAATGACCTTCTTGCTGTCCCTCCTCAGCAACAAGAAATCTATCAATCGACACTGCAAGTAGAGATGGATAAAATTAGGTAATTGAAAAGATGATTGGAACTACAAAATCAGAGAATCGCGTTGAAAAGAGCCATACTTCAGCTTTTTGTCTTGCATTCATCAGAATGAAACGCAAGAATGAACAGAAAGTTTCTGTTTATATTGTTCGATCTTGGCTTTCAGTTCATTCTTGTGTTTTACTCTGATGAGTGCAAGACAAAAAGCTTAAGTATGGCTCTTTTCAACGCTATTCTTCAAATCAGGTAAATCACATGCCGCATTGTAGAGAAAATAGGAAGCTCTACAAAATCACAACAATTTCTATTTCTAGAGAGAGCGTCGTTTGGAAAGAAATGTCGCTCATAAAATTAGACAGGGGCAAATACAAGATCCTGATTGGTTGAAAATAAAGTTCTGTTAATTCTTTAGTTTTAGTTTTCCTCAGCAACAAGAAATCTATCAATCGACACTGAAAGTAGAGATGGACAAAATTAGGTAAATCACAAGCCGCATTGTAGAGGAAATAGAAAGCTCTACAAAAACACAACAATTTCTATTTCTAGAGAGAGCGTCGTTTGGAAAGAAATGTCGCTCATAAAATTAGACGGGGGCAAATACAAGATCCTGATTGGTTGAAAATAAAGTTCTGTTAATTCTTTAGTTTTAGTTTTCCTCAGCAACAAGAAATCTGTCAATCGACACTGAAAGTAGAGATGGATAAAACTAGGAAAATTACAAGCCGCATTGTAGAGAATATAAAAGCTCTACAAATCACACAGAATTTTGGTTCTAGAGAGAGCATTGTTTGGAAAGAAATGTAGCTCATGAAATTAAACGTGGGCAAAGACTAGATCCTGATTGGTTGAAAATAAAGTTCTGTTAATTCTTTAGTTTTAGTTTTTCTCAGCAACAAGAAATCTATCAATCGACACTGCAAGAAGAGATGGATAAATCAGGTAAATCACAGGCCGCATTGTAGAGAAAATAGAAAGCTCTACAAAATCACAGAAAATTCCCTTTCTAGAGAAAGCATTGTTTGGAAAGAAACGTAGCTCATAAAATTAGACGGGGGCAAATACAAGATCCTGATTGGTTGAAAACTAAAGTTCTGTTAATTATTTAGTTTTAGTTTAATCTCAAAGTTCATGCAAGATGCCCTGAGGGTATCTTTCTATACCTCTTTTGAATTTAAAACAACCACTTCTTATTTGTTTTTTCATGAAAATAAGAAACAAATAAGAAACAAAATTAATAATAACAATTTTCATCTAAAAATGTAAGCTTCCAAGTTGTAATAATCTGACAGCATAACACAGGGAACGGGACAGTATGTTCAAGAATGAAAGAGAGTACTCATCCCAAGGAGTACTTGTACGTACTAAGAAACTGTCTAAACACCAAGAGATATGAATGTTACTCCACTAGATATTTGGTCTGATCGACATTTAAAAGTAGGCTCGAGTTGGGTTATTATCTGAATAGAATGATGACAATACATGTATACTGAAATATGTGTTGTGGTTTAGTAACATACCTGTTCAGGGAAAAATAGGTTGGACTTGCTCAAATACTTTGTATATGAGTTTATACATGTTGCTACTTATTCTTTGTTGCTGTTTTCTATTTATCTAAAAAAAAGAAAAAAGTTCCTTATTATGTTTAACAGAGCCTCATGGAAGACCACCATTATTGGTGATAATGAGTCACCCTGTCTAAATATCAGAAATAAATATATAAATAAATAATATAGTATTAATGACTGCTTTGAGAGAAATAGTTGTTTTTATAAGCTCAAGGGAAGGTTAGAATTGTGCTATTACCCGAGGCGTGCCGAGGGGAATAGCCCAATTGTAACCTTCCCGAGAGCGTATAAAAACAACTATTTCTCGAATATTAAAGCAGTCATTAATACTTTTATATGCCGAAAACAAAAGAGTCAACTAAAGACACCACCTTGGCCTTTCTCTAGTTTATCTGCACGGTTGTTTTTTATGAGTCTATCTTTGAGAGTAGACTAGATCTAGATTCTAGTCTAAGCAAGATATTTTTACATTTTGGGGGTGGGCCGGCCCTGTGGGGAATATGGAGAAGAACCTGCGCTTTCATATGACACCTCACTTATTGAGTATCACCTTCAGGATCACAACAGATTATAAAGGTTTGAATCTCGAATTGAAAAAAAAACTTGACCTTAACACACAACATGCATCGGGTGCGCGATCAGTCACCCTGACAACTGGATCTATTTTCGTATCTTTGAGAGTAGACTAGATCTAGATTCTAGTCTTAGCAAGATATTTTTACAATTTTGTGGGTGGGCCGGCCCTGTGGGGAATATGGAGAAGAACCTGCGCTTTCATATGACACCTCACTTATTGAGTATCACCTTCAGGATCACAACAGATTATAAAGGTTTGAATCTCGAATTGAAAAAAAAACGACCTTTTTTGCATGGTCGCGGAATGCACGTAGACTGCATAGGGAATGCATTGCGTACAATCTCTATGGAAATAATTTTAACACACAACATCGGGTGCGCGATCAACACCCTGACAACTAGATCTATTTTCGTATACAGTCTAGAATCTATACGTCTATGCTTTTTCAGCAACTAAACGAACATGTTTATGGATAATTTCACGTACCCTTTTTGTTGTTCTTGCTGTCAGCGAGTCTTGCATTTGATAAGTTGAAATCTTGGGAGAGATTCTTGAGCCATTTTTGTCTTGTTTGGAATTGTCTTGTCTTGTATGAAAATACCGACCAATTTTTCGCACACGTACTATGGTATCTTCGATCGCTCAAACCATTTTTTAACATGTAAACCTATGGGGTAACCATGGAGACTGAACTATTTTTTTAATAACCATGGTTATTAAAAATATTAAATGTTTTATGCATGGTTACCGGGAATTTTACAGGAACAGTTGAAGTTTATGAATGCAATTTCGACCAATCAGATGGCTGGATTACTTAAGTGAGGTATATAAATAAATATATTGACTCTTAATAAACATGTATAGTTGACAGGTAAAGTTCTCATTACAGAATGTGACTGGAAATTTTGAATATAGATGGATGACTAGGCCAGGGACTAATACAAGTTTTCCTATTAGAATATTTGTACAAACAGGTATTTGAATAGTTTGAATACCCAGTTTCAAAGTTTATCCTGCCATTAGCAAGGGAACATGCGATGTCCGGTGCAGTGGCCCAGAGTATGGCCATTTTTGTTAGAAATGCCACCCGCAGTTTTACTTTTGGATGTATACATGTGTATTGTTTCCAAGGGTTCTAGGGCACATACAATGTACCCCAACGACAACCACCCTCAAGGACAACTATCCTAGGGGGTAGTTGTCTGGGGGTAGTTGTCCTAGGGGGGTAGTCGTCCTAGAGTGTGGTTGTACTAGGGGGTAGTTGTCCGGGGGGGTAGTTGTCTGGGGGGCAGTTGTACGGGGGTAGTTGTCCGGGGGTAGTTGTCCAAGGGGGGAAGTCGTCTTAGAGGGTGGTTGCCCTAGGAAGTGGTTGTACTAGGGGGTAGTTGTCCGGATACAGTTTCCAAGACCTATGGAAATACTTTAGAAATTCAATATTTATAAACTATTTTAATATTATTCCCAGACCTATGGATGAACCTTACCTTGTCTGGTATCATAGGTACTAGAGCATCTAATCTCAGACTGATATGCCATAGACATCCTAGCTTGGCATCAATGACGATGTTTGGTTGGAATACTACCCAGTTGGGAGAGTCTGAGATTTGGAATCATAAGTCAAGGTACAAATATCTGATCCATAAAACAGGTAAATCAATAAGAAATGTACCCACAGTTAATCAGTAGGCAATGCTTTTAGGAGATTGCATAAATGTCATAGTAAGTTTAAGGAAACAAGACTGTAGTACTCATTACAGATTCTCATTACATGAAACACAAGTGTCAACCAGAAAGTCGATCATGGGTTTATTCATATAATTTTAATAAATAGAATAATATCTTTTTTACCCAGGGAGGCCTCATCAGCATCAATCAGTCTTGATTGCATTTGTATCCCTGCCACCTGGAGTTTTACTGCGTTGATGGGGAAGGGGGATGGGGGAGCACTGCTGAATGCTAGTATAGTTGACATGTAAAGTTCTCTTTTTAGTAGCAATTGTGTGTGAGTTTTCTTTGGAAATGTGATATTGCAATCATTGAAAAAAAGAGGAATCAATAAATGTGTGGCTTTTCAAGCATTTTCAGATTCTTCTGGGCACTCATCCTAGTCACCCATACCTAATGCTGATGTGTATGCCTAAGTAACTTTGGTTTACATACAAGCAGGCGCGTACGCAGGGGGGGGGGGGGTTTGGGGGGTTAAACCCCCCCCCTTTGGTATTTTTATGTGTATAAACCCCCCTACAACCCCCCTAAACC
>JAVYIG010016321.1:0-31721 GCA_035222895.1 Strongylocentrotus droebachiensis | reverse complement strand
CAGGGTATAGTTCAGTCCCCCCCCCCCTCCCGCACGAAGCGCGGAAGCTTCGACGTTTCATTAAATTATTAGAGAAAGAAGACGATTCGTTGTATCGTTCTCGACTCTTAATCCTTGTCTCAATTCAGTTCCCCCCCCTTCCCGCGCGAAGCGCGGAAGCTTTTACGTTTCATTAAATCATTAGAGAAAGAAGACGATTCGTTAAACCGTTCTCGACTCTTAATCCTTGTCTCAATTCATCCCCCCCCCCTCCCGCGCGAAGCTTTTACGCTTTATTAAATCATGAGAGAAAGAAGATGATTCGTTATACCGTTCTCGAAAATAATCCTCATCTGAATTTAGTTTCCCCCTCCCGTGCGAAGCGCGGAAGCTTTTTACGTTTCATTAAATCATTAGAGAAAGAAGACGATTCGTTGTATCGTTCTCGACTCTTAATCCTTGTCTCAATTCAGTCCCCCCCCCCCCCTCCCGCGCAAAGCGCGGAAGCTTCGACGTTTCATTAAATTATTAGAGAAAGAAGACGATTCATCGTACCGCTCTCGACAATAATCCTCGTCGGAATTCAGTTCCCCTCCCCTCCTCCGCGCGAGAAAGAAGACGATTCTTATTACCATTCTCGACTCTTAATCCTTGTCTGAATTCAGTTCCACCCCACCCCCCCCCCCCTTCTGCGCGAAATGCGGAAGCTTTGACCTTTTATCAAATTATTAGAGAAAGAAGACGATTCGTTGTACCGTTCTCGACTCTTAATCCTCATCTGAATTTCAAAAATGTTCTTTGTCTACTCCCTTTTCTTCCTACGTCCTCTTCCTTTTCACTCCTCTCTTTATTTGGCTGGCGTTTTTGGGGGGACCACCCCACGCCCCCCCCCCCTGGCTACGCGCCTGCGGTGAGATGAACATATTTTGATACCTTGTCCGCCCCCGGTAAGCTCAGGGGGTTAAGGCAATAATTTACGGTCAGATTAGCATTCAGGGGTCCGCCTTAGCTAGGCGGGGTCCAGGGGCAGAGCCCGGAAGTTCAGGGGTTTTGGGCATTTAATTACGGTCAGATGTGTATCAAGGGGCCCGTTTTAGGGCTCTTGGTTGGGTCCAAGGGGCAGAGCCCCCGGAAGCTCAGGGGTTTTAGGCGTTTAATTACGGGCATATGAGCATTTTTTGATACCTTATCATTTTGTGACACTGGCAGGACACTATTTGGCGTGGGGTCCAGGGGGCAGGGCCCCCAGAAATCAGGCGTTTGGGGCATTAAATTTACGTCAGATGAGCATCTAAGGGCCCGCCTTAGGGCCCTAGGTGGAATCCAGGTGGCAGAGCCCTCGGGTTTTAGGCATTTAATTATGGTCAGATGAGCATATTTTGATACCTCATTATAATGTGACACTGGCAGTTAACTATTTTTCTTTCTTGCTCTCTTTCTTTCTATTTCTCTTTAATATACTTTTTCAAAAAAAATGTGGGGGGGGGGGGTCGTGGATCCTGATCCCCGCCGTTCCGCGGGCCCTGATATGTAGGCATCTCATAAAGCATTTTCTTGCCTGGCTGAAAATTTAGGAATTTGTCATTTTCCAACAAACAACTTTCCTTCCTTCCTTCTCTTTTATTTTTTGATTGGGGGGGGGGGGGGGGAGGGGAAGGCAACAGCCTGCATGGGAGGCAAGCCCTCCCCCCCCCAATCTTCTTCTTCCATTTTTTTCTTGTCTTCTTCCTCTTCTTTTTTTTCTCGCTTCTCTCCTCTTTCCCTTTCCTTTCTTTTCCTTCTCTCTCTCTCCTTTTTTTTTTTTTTTTTTTTTTTTTTAGCGGGGGGGGGGGGGGCAAGGCCCGCTCGCCCCCCCCCCACTGGATCCGCGCCTGGGTATAACACACAAATACACACACCACACACTATTGCATACTACTGCACACAATAAAACCAATGTGGTTGATCGGCTAATTTGACACTAGACTTACAATTTGAATTTTTAGATTATTTATTTTAACATCAATAAGTTTTTAAAATTGTATTTTACTGCTATTTAGGTGTCATCAATTATTGTACCGACTTTGAGTGAAATCAGTTGAGTTTTGTACAGTGGTGTTTGAAATGTTGAGAATCATGCAGCTATAATGTGTGACGTATAGGCCTAGTGAAAATATGAACTTCTCCACATTTTTGCATCGGGCTAACATTAAAGGAATAGTTGAGTTCTGTTGCAGAGGGCGCTACACAAAATAATCTTTTTGTGAGATAATGAATGGTCTGAAGGACAGAATGGTCTGAAGAAGGAGAAAAAAAATTCAAAGTTTTTTGAACAATAATTGCTTAAAAGTCAAATAAAAGGAAAAGTGTGATTAAGGAGATATATAATGAAAATAAGGAAACTGTGAGGGATGGCAAAGGGATTTTGAAGATTATCAGGGAGTTTGACGAGAATTTATATATGCATGTAAAAATTGTGAAATTACAGAGGATATTGAAAATATGATCTTAAATGAATTACCCAAACTAAGTAAAGAAAATAAAGAGTATTGTGAAGGCAAGATAACACAAGGTATCAACATATATTCATCTGACCGCAGGCGCGTACCCAGGGGGGCAGTGGGGGTTGTCCCCCAAAAAACACCGGCCTAAAAGAGAGAGAAGTGAAAAGGAAGAGGACGTAGGAAGAAAAGGGAGTAGACAAAGAACATTTTCGAAATTCAGACAAGGATTAAGAGTCTAGAACGGTACAAGGAATCGTCTTCTTTCTCTACTATTTTAATAAAACGTCAAAACTTCCGCGCTTCGCACAGGAGGGGGGAGGTGGAACTGAATTCAGACAAGGATTAAGAGTCGAGAATGGTAATAAGAATCGTCTTCTTTATCTAATGAATTAATGAAACGTCAAAGCTTCCGCGCTTCGCGCGGGGGAGGGGAGGGGAAACTGAATTTCGACGAGGATAATTTTCGAAATCGGTACAACAAATCGTCTTCTTTCTCTGAAAATTTAATGAAACGTTGAAGCTCCCGCGCTTCGCGCGGGGAGGGGGGGGGGGGGGGGAGGGGGGGGGGGAATGAATTTAGACAAGGATTAAGAGTCGAGAACGGTACAACGAATCGTCTTCTTTCTCTAGTGATTTAATGAAAAGTAAAAAAATTCCGCGGTTCGCGCGGGAGTATGGGCGTAAATCTGCAATTGATACCTATGGGGGGGGGGGATGATCTATTCATTCATCCCCCCCTGAACAATAGGTATTACGTAAGGATTTACGCCCATGCGCGGGAGAGGGAAAATAAATCCAGACGAGGATTATTTTCGAGAGCGGTACAACGAATCGTCTTCTTTCTCTAATAATTTAAGGAAACGTCAAAGCTTCCGCGCTTCGCGCGAGAGGGAGAAACTGAATTCATATGAATAGGGCTTAATAAGAGTCGAAAACGGTACGACGAATCGTTTTCCTTTCTCTATATTGTGATGAAACGGCAAAAATTCCGCGCTATGCGCGGAAGGGGACAACGTCATTTAGAAGAGTCGAGAACGGTACAACGAATCGTCTTCTTTCCTAATAATTTAAGGAAACGTCAAAGCTTCCGCGCTTCGCGCTAAAGGGGGAAACTAAATTCAGACAATTAGGGCTTATTAAGAGTCGAAAATGGTACAACGTATCATCTTCTATCTCTAATAGTTTAATGAAACGTCAAAACTTCCGCGCTTTGCGCGGAAGGGGGAAGTTTCAATCAGACAAGGATTAAGAGTCGAGCACGGTTCAACGAATCGTCTGCTTTTTCTCATAATTTGATGTAACGTCAAAGCTTCGCGCGAGAGGGGGGGGGGGGAACTGAATTCAGACAAGGATTAATAAAAGTCGAGAACAGTACACCGAATCATCTGCTTTTTCTCATAATTTAATGAAACGTCAAAGCTTCCGCGCTTCACGCGATAGGGGGAGAAACTGAATTCAGACAAGGATTTAGAGTCGAGAACAGAACACCGAATCGTCTGCTTTTTCTCATAATTTAATGAAACGTCAAAGCTTCCGCGCTTTGCGCGGGAGGGGGTGAATCTGAATTCAGACAAGGATTAACAGTCGAGAACGGTACAATAAATCTTCGTTTCCTAATAATTTAAGGGAATGTCTAAGCTTCCGCGCTTCGCGCGCTCTTTAAGTGATACGCTTGCTCACTACCGCCTCTCCTTAAAATAATTTCCTAGCTCCGCGCCTACATTTAAATATACAACTATGATGCAATTAGGTTGACGAAATAATGCGTATATTTATGTCGTCGAGGAAAATGACCATTTGCGCATACGCAAGTACTAATAGTCCATAGGAAAAGCAATTTAGCCTTCGGCCCCAGGTTTATAGGGTTAAATTTGTAGATACTTGACATTTAATTTTGTCGGTAATTGGTGGCTAGTTTTGTCGGTAATCGTTGGCCTCTACACCCCCCCCCCCCCCCACCCCACCCACTGAAAAAGGTCTAGCGACGCCCCTGGAAGTTATGAGTCGTATGCCTTTGGTTTGTCCAATAGATTCTTGTTTCGGAAAATCATCTTTATTCTTTAGAAGTTAGAACAGCTCTCAAAATACTCACAATTTCCAAGTTCCTGTCATGACTGTGTTTATAAAAGAATAATGAATACATAAAATGACAATTTCATCTAAGATGAGGGATTTTAGATCTAGAAATCATGAGGGGAAAAAAGTGTGGCGAGCTGTCCGAAAATGCACCCCATCTGCACCCTGGACAACTCGACCGTGGCGAGTTGTCCAGGGTATTGTGGCGAGTTGTCCAGGGTATTGTGCCGAGTTGCCTAGGGGCGAGCTGTCTTTGTGGCGAGTTGTCTGGAATTCGTAGACCTGTGTTTGTTTTTCCCTAGCCCTTCTCAAATTTTGAAGTAGCGGGTAGACTATGTGCGGAGCTGAGGTCACGTCAGCTCAGCCTCAGACAGGATTTCCTTTTTTGTGAACTTGGACAACAACATCGATCTATAGTTTGACTGTTTGTTCGTTAATGCTCAGTTTTGGAGTAGATCTAGGGCAAGGCCTAGCCTCATCATCTGATCATCTGTAGATCTAACTTTTAGATCTAATTTCATTTCAGCTGAAACTTGTGATATCAACCGGACGGACAGCACAGACGCGGGTACGTACAATACAGCACTAGACCCTAGATCCACTCAGGGAAGAAGTGGGAAACAACATAGGCCTGGAGAGTCAATGCTAATGCGTATTGTCGTAGCTCCACACAGCTTAGCTTCATTAATAGTAATAGACCAATGGAAGATACAGTAGGCCTACACTGTACAGGTGTACGATAAGACGATACTGCCCTGGCCCCTGACGTTGACGCTAAGTTTAATCCTTTTTTGTCATAATTGCAGGCACAAATACACAAATGAAAACACACAAATGTCTTCTTCTTCTTCAAGATAATCTGCCTCCTTCAATACTGAAGATTCTTGCAGATGCCCTATCTATACTCGGCCTGATTGGGGTGTGCAGGTGGACCATGCATGGACCATTACACCGGGGTTTCCCCAACTCTTATACGAATAGTGCAATGGCCTCTTAACGTGCAAGGGTGGTGACTCTCCTGTACACGGGGCCTCCATTTAACGTCCTATCCGAGGGACGCACAGAGTGTTTTCCACTTGACGAGAAACGTGACACCCCGCAAATCACTTTTGTATCATGGGGTTCAATATGTACATATAGAAACGCTGATTCTGAGTGGCAATTAGAGTCTAGGCATGATAAACACACCCTATAGACGTCCGGAAAAAATACCTTCACATTTAAGAACTTGTAATGACTGTAATTTGGAAAGGGTTGGGGATGAATTACCAATTGCCAAAGGGCACTGATTCCAACCAGGCCTCTCGCCAAGAAATTAAAAAACGTGTGGCGCGACCCGAGGGAAAATTTGACCCCCCCCCCCCAAAAAAAAATATATTAAAAATATTTAAAAAAAAAAAAATTGTTTACAAGTATTTATAGACTACACGTACATGTGTAATTTAATGAATTGTTATTATGGTATTATATTCCGGGTCATTGTCATATTTACCCTTGCACTAAATAATCTAAATTATCAATGTTATTCTATCTCATTATCTGTCTATGTTGGAATTTGTGAAATTTGTTATCCAATGTTACGAAGAAAACAAAATGAGAATGATCCTAGTTGTTTGGATTTTTTAAAGCTGTAATTATTTTCCTTATATTAAAAACAATATTTAATTTTCTTATTTTCACAAAAATTGCAGTACTCAAATTTCTGCAAGTCTTTTACTTTATATTCTAGTAAAATAAATTCTCTGTCTCAAAATGAAATTCATACACCCGTCAATGAAAGTTTGATTTGAGGTCTTCTACTTCTACGACGATACTCAGCAACACACACATAGACTAGCCCGCTGTGCTAAGCTATGTGCACACAATACCATACCTGCCAATGCTTACGAATAATTCAGAATATTCGTTTTTGGGGGATTTCTAGGACCTGAAAATCCGGAATATTCAGATTTTTCAAAATTTCGATTTTTTTTTTTTTTTTTTTTTTTTTAAATATATATATATATATATATATATATATATTTTTAAAGAACGCGTGGCGCTAGGTCGGGCCAATCAGGAACTGTTATCTGTGAACGCGAGGGCCTTGATTCCAACACCTAAATTATTATTGCACATATTTGTTATATGTTGCCCTGCATTTTTGTCATTGAAACATGTTTGGTGGTGACAGGCGTTGTGACAAACAAAACAACAACAAACAATTTTTGCTAAAGGGTGAAGAAAAAAAAGAAAACCTTTTTGTACTTTTATAGTGCTTCATAGCAATGTAAAATAAGTGGTTGTGAATGGATTAAGTGATATTATGATTTAGTTTTAAATTGGTATTATACTTTTCCTCTTTATAAAGGCTGTTGACAAGATGACATCTGGAATAGTTGGTGGTCTTCAACTGAGTGATATAATGGCTGCCTTTGATATACAAGATGCTGGAGACTTGCCGTGTCAGAGCCTTCCACCAGTCCCTTCAGCACCAGAGAGTTTAGTTCCAGCCCAATCCCTTCCAGTCTTGGAAACTGCGACACCCAACATGGATGTCAATGCCTCCACTCTCCTTGCGTCTATTGCATCTATGGTATCGCCTGCATCCATTGACCAACCTACCGGTAGACTAGGCACAAATGTCAAGCAGCATCCCCATTTTACAGGTCAACAATCTGATAGACAGTCTCTAGAGATCAAGCTGAATACTACTTCCAGAGGCCCTTCATCATCCCAATCCCTTGGGCTACCTGCCACAGATTTCAAGCAAGCTACCCATTTTTGTGATCCAGTGTCATCTATGGCAAATGGCATGAAGACATCGATGGAGTTCCGTCATCAACATGAAGCAGCCATAGAGTTTGACCAGCTTCAGGAGCACTCTCAACCAGTGCTTGTCTACTCAAAAGAAGGTATCTTCATTAGGAGATCAATGTAATTGTGCTGTTGAGAGCCATATAGGTAGTCATTTACTCTTTGCTAAAGAATTGCTTTTAGCATCTTAGCAGGCTTTCTGCCCAATGTGATTTACTTTTCCTTCAATTTAGGAATTTGTTTTTGCTCAGAGCTTTGTTTGATGTAAAATGATTAATAGTGCTACAGGGAATAATTTTCCCGGTATCGCATCGCAATTCGCGATGTATTTTCAGCCATTTGCGACGCATCTTTTTTCATGAATCGCAATTGCTGCGATGCAAGCGAAACGTACATTCATATACACAGACCGCCAATCCACAAACTACATATACGCTCCGATATCCGATCCATATATCCCAGGCAGGTTTGGCTAGGCCAGGCTGGCCAGCACTGAGCGCTAAGCGTACTACAGTCACTTTTTAACCGTGCAGCTACACAATGTAAACATAGCACGCTTTAGGCGATGAGTGTCTACGGTCACCTTTTAGCCGTGAGTGTTGTTGCGATGCAGACAACGCACGCACGTGGTGAACTAATTATATATCCAGGGCAGGCTCAATCGCGCTCATGTGCGAGCTAATACTACGTGTTGTTGTTCACCCTCGATACGATTCAAAGTTACTGGATTTATTTGGATTTAAGACTCGACTCGTCTCTGGATTTATTGTTGGACCGATATTTTTGTCATTTTCAAAACATGGTGTCAATTCGTGTAGTTACTGTGGAAGGTTGGATTAAGGATTTAGACCAGAAAAGGGAATGGATCGAGTATGAAGAAAGTGCTGGGAAATTAAACTGCATTAGGTGCAAGATGTGTGTAGTAAGTATGCATTCATGACCAGATGTTGTGACGTCATTGTTTTTGCACTGTAATTTATAACATGAAAAAAAAATTGCTATACAAGTTCATCCAACTGCTATGCAAAAATTATTTTGTGTAGCAGATTTGCTATGCAAATTTTTGGCTGGAAATTATTCCCTGGTGCTATGTCTTTCAGTAGTAATTAGTTTGGGGTCGATACGTTTTTAGTTGATCATATTATCCTTTAGCTATTAAAGTCTCTTGAATCTATTTTAGCAATGTTTTCTGTTTCAACTTCAATTGATTACGGTAGTTATGGAGAGTTTGGGACCCTATTTTCGATCGGACAAAGTAATTTGAATACAAATGACCATATATTATTCTTGGCTTGTTGATTTTTTGATATTTTTTTTTGGTGGTATCTGTTGCAATATATATATGTTTTTTTTTTCCTTCTTACCGTTTGTTCTATTTCTTAGACTGGCCCTCTCCAGACACAAATTTGCTGACTAACATTTACTCAGGTGTGTTCCATCCACTAAATTGGTCTTTTTCATGATCAATCATTACCATAAAGCAAAGAAAGAAGTTTACATGTATAAAAATAGAATAATATTGTAGCTATTGTTCTCCATACTGTTTAAAACAATATCTTCATCATGTTTGATGTTAGATTTAATGTTAGATTGAATTATGATATCCAGTGAAAAAAATACACGGGGGCTCAGGGCGAAATAGCCCCCGAAATGCCCAAAAGAGCCCCCGAAAATCAGAAAAGAGCCCTCTTAAATTTGCATAGAGTTCAATGCAAAACAATTGTTAGAATGTTATTTTCATGCAGGCAAGGTTGAAAAGTAGCCCCCGAAAAATAAATATTAATTTTTTCCCTGATGATATCACAGAATTAACCAGTGGATGTTTTGAAACTTAAACATTTAGTATTGATTGGCATTGATATACAATATAGTGTTAAAGCCCCTCTATAGTTTTGGAAGCTCCAAATTGAAGATAAATATTCATGAAAGAATATATAATTTGGGTTTTCTGTTGTACGCAGAAAACCTCAATCTTGTATTCTTTCATCGATATTTGACTTCAAACACATTTGTTTTGAAAATCCTTGCAGAAATGTGTCTTAAATGACATCCCCTTTCACATTATGATACAATTTAAGTAAAATTTTGCCATCAAATTTTTGGGGCTCCCAACACTATGGAGGGGCTTTAACTCATCTTCTTTTACAAGCTTTTATAATTTCTTTTTGATTTCTTCAACCAATCCAGATACAGCTAATATAGCATTTCAAAATCCAGAAACCCCTGAGATGGCCCCATCAAGTTCTAAGGGAAACTCACATGCCTCAACCATAGGTGAATATTATTGTTGATGACTGTACTGATGTTATAATCCTTGTGTTGACTATTTATACAGAAGGTGAAATACATGTACCGGTATATGAACTGTTGCAGAAATTTAAAATCCCCTACTGCAGAAAATAAGATGTTCACAGAAAACATGTTCATCAAATTCTGTGAAGTATTGTCGCATAAAAATGAATACTGGTTGAATCTAGTTCGAATTTGTTTTAAATAGCGATATGAAATTGCATATATCATCAATATAGAATTGTATTATTTCTTTTTTTCAAATGATACTTTGGATAATGACTTTTTTATGTTTTGAACTTTTTATTTCCTTTCAGGTATCACACATCGGATTCGGGCAAGAAAAACAAGGTCAGAAGGTTTGAGAGCATTTCCTCAAAAATCTCAAAGAGAAAGAAATAATCAACAGACATTGAAACCAAGTATTCCATACAGGGGGAAAAAGCAAAATGAACCTACCCTCAAAAGTGATTCGTTTAAACCATTCCATTCTGTAATGACACTTAAACACAAAAGCTTGATATCAAAAGGCTTGTCAGATTCAGATATGATAGAACTGTTTGTAGAACTGCAAGAGTTGCTTAGAGCTAAGCATCGTGATTCCAAGAGACTTCGGAGGGCACGCTTAAACCATGAGCAGTTGGAGGAAGAGAGACGTAGGAATCGTGAGAGAAAACGTAGATCAAGGCAGGATCCTTTCATTGAGTTTCGTCACATCATGACTGAAGAGCAGAGAAAGCTACTGTTACAGCCTGACCTTGATCCTACTACCAGAGATACTATCATGACAGAGTTCATTGCTATTAGAAAGTGGATTAATAGGGAACAAAAGAGGAAAAGGAGATCTCAAATGACAGAAGAGCGGAAGGCAGAGGAGAGGAGGAAAAGCAGAGAGTACAAGAGAAGAGCTCGAAGCAACCCCTTGCGGGCATTCAGGTCGGTGATAACAGAGAGACACAATGAGCTGTTGAATAAAGATTTAAATCGTGAACAGAGAGAGAACTTGGTGGAGGAGCTAATTGAGCTGAGGAAAGCAAAGCAAAGGGATGAAATGAGGAAGAGGAGAGCTAGTTTCTCATCAGAGCAGAGGGACAGAGAGAGAAGCTACAGCAGGGAGTATCAACGAAAGCGACATCAGAGGACTCAAATTTTGTATGAATGGGATTCAAGTTCAGTAGGTAATACTGATGTGAATGAAAGAATACAACTAATGCCACATCCAGAACTCCTGATCAAGGATAGTACAGCTCGTGTGAATGAAGAAGCCAATCCAGTACAGCATCCTGGACTATCAGTGGTGGATGATGCCCAAGTGGATGAACAGGCTAATCCAATGCCAGATCCTGGACTTACCGCCAGGTCCGTGGAGGGATCTATTAGCTGCGAGACTGTGAATATGCCAACTGAATCTAGTGATCTGCTGGAAAAACAGTCTACTTACAGTAAGCTGGAGCAAGAGAAGCTTAAAAATAAAATCAGGCAGCGTAGAAGGAGGGCAAGGCAGACAGAGGAGGAGAGAGAGGAAGAAAAAAGGAAAAACCGTGAGCGGAGTAGAATGAGAAGGAAGAGGCTTGCCGAGATAGAGAAGGTTGTTGCCAGAGGGAGGTCACAAACTAAGGACTCACTTTCTAACCCTGCAAGTGACACTGGCCATCAGGAAAGCATGGGATATGATCATTGGAAAGCTGTAAATATTAAGACTGAAACAGATTTTCATCAAAGACAGGTCACTGAAACCCCAAACAGTTCATGTCCCTCTGCTGATCAAACTCCGGATGCAAGTCCTCAGTCAGAATTACTCACAGACCAACCAGTCCCTTGGTTTACTAAACAATTCATGGATCAGTTACGGAAGCGAAACAGAGAATGCACTCAGAGAGCCAGATCCAATATGACAGAAGAACAAAGGGAGCAGGAGAGGGAACGCAACCGAGAACGTCAGCGATTGCGCCGCCTCTTGCAGACCCCAGAGGAGAGAACAGTGTACATCGAGAAACAGAGAAATATACGTCGACTTCAGAGGCAAGACTCTGTGTACAGAGAGAATGAGCGAGAGAGACAGAGGTTGAGGAAGAAGGAACTGCGAGAATCACCTTCATACAGAATTCATGAAAACACTCTCTATCACTTACGTAAAGCAAGGAAGATTAATTCTCCTAAAATGTACCTGCCACTTGAAGACAATGAGCTCCAGGAGGTTATGGGTGATAATGTTAGTGAGGAGCAGGAATGTAGCAGTAAAAATTCAGATGATATGATTCACTCATATGAATATGATGAACTAGAGAAAGAACTGAACAAGAGTGATAGCAAATATGAAGGAGAGGAATCATTGGAGGAGTTTTCTGTAAATAATGATGAGGATGAGGAAGAGGATGAAAGTGACAGTGATTTTGAAATCATGTATCAAAGATCTGTTAAAGTTACAAAACCGGACACAAGAGAAGGATTAGAGAAAGAAGCCAGAAAAGATAAAGAAGATTTGAGAGTAAAGATATCCACAAGTATTTTTGGCTTGCATAAGATTGTACCATTGAACCATTAAAATTGTATGATTTATGCCTAGATGTGTATTATGCACTTAAATGAAATACGTGTACATGTATTGCTTAACAATTTTATTTGTTACTACATCTCATACATACTGTAATATTTATCTCATTGAAACACATGACAATAACATTTTACTCTTAATAAAGAAATATTGTACATCTCACATTGGATATTTAGAAAATATAATATCAGATTATTTCATCTTCACAGAAACTCAGATACATGTAACAAAGTGCCCTTGTATTTGCAGTTGTTGTATTGTTTTTTAAACCCAAGAGAATATCATTTGCAGATGAGTGTTTTCCATTTCTTAGTAAAGCTATAAAAATACACAAATGAAAGTAGGAGATTGTTTCCTTCAATACAGATGAATCACAGTATAACACCTCTCTTTGTGTATCTTTAGAAGTACATGATACGAAGATGATCAGTTATAATGCCAGTTTGTAGTTACAGTCTGTGCATGTGTGGAGAAAGGTAATTTTCATTAAATTGTGAAATCCACAGAATACTGGATATATGCTCATGAAATCAATGTTTGTCATTATTATTCATAAACGGATGTACAGGTAGAAGTATTTCAAGGTATTAATACAAAAGCTGTCCATTAAAGGTAATACAAAGTTTTGGTTTGGGGTAATGAATTTGGTTCAAATGAGTATATTGGAAGCATATGCGATCCTACAATATTCAGTGATCGTTGTCGCGGTTGAAATCAAGTCTAAAGTTATGAAATTATAAATAATTAACTCTTTATGTTGTATAGCTCCCTCTCAAGGTCAAGATATTAATTAAGCTATAAAACAATGTTTCTTGACTTAAATCGACCGATTAGCTATTCCCGTTTGGAAATTATATATCGCAACTAAATATTCTGAGATTTTCATGGTCGCAGCTACCATTGTACGGCCGTACGTAGGCGCTATTTGAAATTTATCAAAATTTACCGGGAGCACCGGTAAATTGTTATATTCAATTTTTCTCGAAAGCAGAAGTATTTTAGGGGCTAAATTTTCTAGTGCTTATAATATATCCACAGGGGCATCCAAATATATCAAAGTTGTAAAGAATCACTATCCACCCAATTTTCAAAATTTCCCCAAACTTTGTATTACCTTTAAGCACCTCAGTCACTGTGGAAGTGATTGATCTGAATTAGACTTTTCCATGTTTTACAGATTGATGTTAAATTGGGGTCATTTGGGACAAGTACCCACTCCAAACTGGCCTGATATTACAGTAATGCAATGTAGAAAATGTGTTCAATACCTAATGAGGTGATGCCACACTATATTTATCACAAAGATCAAATCATTTGATTTCAGTAATGTCACAGGCTAAAATTGAGAAATTCACGATAGGCCTACTAATCCATGCCATGCAAAAGTATTGTGAAAATGCTTTGAATTATGTTCCAGCACATAGAATCACATAGCAGGGCAGCAGAGTGTCAGAAGAATATACATAGATGCAGGCGCGTACGCAGGATTTTTTCAAGGGGGGGGTTTTAACATTTATAAATCGGGCCAAAAATTTCGCAACGACTCAGCCGACCGCTGAATAAGCGCGGGGGGGGGGGGGGGGGGGGGGTGGTAAGAGGACACTTTTTTTTTTTTTTTTTTTGGTCCCCAAAAAATCGCAACGACCCAGCTGACCGGGGGGGGGGGGGGGGGTAAGAGGACACCTTTTTTTTTTTTTTTTTTTGGTCCCCAAAAAATCGCAACGACCCAGCTGACCGGGGGGGGGGGGGGGGTAAGAGGACACCTTTTTTTTTTTTTTTTTTTTGGTCCCCAAAAAATCGCAACGACTCAGCTGACCGGGGGGGGGGGGGGGGGGGGGGGGGGTAAGAGGACACCTTTTTTTTTTTTTTTTTTTGGTCCCCAAAAAATCGCAACGACCCAGCTGACCGGGGGGGGGGGGGGGGGTAAGAGGACACCTTTTTTTTTTTTTTTTTTTTGGTCCCCAAAAAATCGCAACGACTCAGCTGACCGCTGAGTAAGCGGGGGGGGGGGGGGGGGGGGGGTAAGAGGACACCCTTTTGTAAGAGGACACAAATTTGACATTTTGGTCCTTTTGGGGGGGGGTAGGGTCACCTGTTTTTGGTCAGTCATGGGGATAATTTTTTTTTTTTTTTTTTTTTTTTTTTAATAATTAAAAAAAAAAAAAAAAAAAAAAAAAAAAAAATCAAAAGGGGGGGGGGGGGGGGGTTTTAGGGGGTTTTGGGGGGGTTTATACACATAAAAATACCAAAGGGGGGGGGGGTTAACCCCCCAAACCCCCCCCCCCCCCCCTGCGTACGCGCCTGCATAGGTGTAAGGCCAAGTAAATTAATTTGAAATTGCTAATGGGTTAAAAGTGTATCTCAATGTTTCTACACTTTCTTTACTGTATACAGATTGTTCTTGGTCATATTTGTTAGGGTGATTTACATGTATTTGTATGTGGAATCTAGAGGCGGCGCTCCCGGGGGGAGGGGGTGGGGGCTAGAGGGGCGCAGTGCTACCCGCCCCCCCCCCCACACACACACTTTTATGAGTACCCTAAAAGTGCTCCTTTTTACTTCACAGAGCTGCCAACTAGTACGGATTTCCCGTAATTGGTACGGAAATTAACGACCATTACCGCAGTACGGAATGTTGTCTAAAAATTACGGATTACAAAAAGATTTTTTTTGCGCATAGGGATCTATCGTAGCAAGTGCTGTGCAGTATGGTGGCCATCCAACACTCGCTGCATGAGAAAGATGGAAAATTTCAATTATTCTCTTAATAGAAGCCAATTTTTCATTGAAAACTTATGTGTTGTGATGAACTGAAAATCAATATTTAGCAACTTTGTGGGAATAAAATAACTAAAAATGTCAGATATTATCATACGCGCATGCATCCGCTTACCATTCTTTTTAGATTCATGGCGCCGCATAGGAAATTACTGATTTATTCCCCAAATTACTGATTTTGAGCCTTATGGTTACTGATTTTCTGTTCTGGAGGTTGGCAGCTCTGACTTCAGATAAGTGCCCCTTTCCCCTTCTCATAACTTTGCCCCTTTTATCCTCTGAAAAGTCCTATTCTAATCTGATAGGTCCCCCTTTTACTTTGACAAGTGACCTTTTTCCTCGTAATAAATGCCCCTGTTCCCTTCTTGTAAGTGCCCCATTTCAGGTTTGAGAAGTAGTTCTGTTTACGTCTGATAAGTCCCCTTTTTCCTTTCTAACAAGCGCCCTTTTTCCTTCTGATAAGTGCCCCTTCTCCTTTCTTATAAATGTCCCTATTCACCTCCGATAATTGCCCCTATCCAAATCTGACAAGTGTCTCTTTTCCTTTGTAATAAGTGCATTTTTTCGGTGATCTAAAGATCCATATCAAGTTTTATAGAATCGGAGGAGTTTGTGTAGTAACAAGGACCTTTTTTCTACCACGGCAATAAAAGGAGTTGGAGCTAGGGGTCAAGGGGCACAATGTCTCAAAGTTCATAAGAACGGAATCATGCTCGTTTTCAAAGCTATCAAATGTCCATCTCTAGATATATATGAAGTGTGCCCTTTTTACACTATAACTTTTGCCACTTCAAACTATAAGGACATTATTCTATTCAAAGGACAAAAGAGGTATCTTCCAACCAATCACAGTTTCAAACTCCATGCCCATTTGAACTTCATGGAATGCCCTATGTTTAAAGATAAAGACCAGTTATGGTCATGCGATTGCATTGTGAAAGAAACGCTGTGGAATCGATCAGAAAAGTTTAATCATCTAGCATATAAGTATTTGTGTACTGCAAGGTTCTGGAATCATCAAAATGATAAGAAATTTGGCCCAGGCTTGGTACAGTTACAAGCACCGTAGACAGAAAGATGAACCGTATATAGGACTGCGCGACACGTGCGCGATGTCTATCAGGTCCAAATAAATATAATAATTTACCAAATATATCAATTAGTACTGGTAGGCGGTTTCTCAGCAAAATGTGTATCGTCACGTATTTAGTAAAAACATATTCTTTCACATGATTGGTAATAAGAGCTTCCATTTCATTTTTTGAGAGGGGGGCGTTTCCAAAACTGATCTTTACCTTTAAATTCATAAAAGTTTACACAAAGTAGGAATTTTCAAACTCAAGGTAACTGCTGTGCATAATGTACACTACATTCATGTTAAAAAGACAAACATAATTACCCTACATACTATGATAAGATGTTATGACCCTTAATATCCCAAGAAACAATGGATTTCTTGTAGCCTCCCTAATAATTATGTTCCCCCTAATATAAAGCGACCAAGGGCATTTTTTCTTTAAATTTCCCCCGAAACTGGCTCGCTATGCTCCCTCACACTTATAATTGTCTTTTTTGCTACTAGATGTTCAGACAAAACACAACAGCAAAGTATGCTGCTGAAGCAGTTTCTTAGACAACATAAAGAGGAAATTTTGATGATGACCCCTGATATGTATGCATTATAATGTAGGGAAATGTACAATGTCTAAAGATCGTAAGTTATTACTTTGAGGTAACCCTTTGTAGGTGCTCCCTTTTTTTCTAGAACTTGGCATTTTTTGCTGGTGCACCCCCACTTTGAAAGATGCTCTACTGCCCCTCGTGGTATTGAGTTACATATGTATTGAAATATTGTAAGGTGTAAGAATCATTTGATCTCAGTACATGTACATGTATATTGAATGAAACTAATGCTTAAAACAGAATTAATGTTTTATGTTAGTATAATGAACTATTAAATTGAACCGTATGGTTGAACCTGGCAGCTTGCAGGTTGAATCACCTTCAGTTTCCATGATAAAACATCTTCACCTGCACAGTTCTCAAACCAGGGGGGCGTTTCACAAAGATCCTAAGTAGAACTTAACACTAAGTTGGACTTAAAAGTTATGGACAGTCATTGGAGCCTTAAAATGAAATATATTCAAAAGCAGAAATTCAAGTATTTTAGACTTTTTTTATAAATTCCACATCAAGAACATGAAATCTCCTTGATGATAGAAAATATGAATGATTTGAATCAACATTTTATGCCTTTCAAAATAACTTTTACAAAATATTTTCAAAGATGCCAACGGCTTTCCATAATTTAATTTTTAAGTCCAACTTAGAGATAAGTTCAACTTAGAATCTTTGTGAAACACCCCCAGGTCTCAAATGTATTCACTCTTCTGCATGTACCCTCTCTAAAAATGGATTTTTTAATGACCCAAAAATGTTGATTGTTTTGGGGGTGAAACTTCATTATTAAGTACATTTATTCATTCCATAACAGTGGCATTCATTTTGTGCAATATGACATGTAATGATTACAAATAAAATCTTATAAAAGTATTGATGAATAGTGTGTGCGTTATACCAACCAATGAAAATTTTCTGTAAATTGTTGTTTGAGCGCATTTTTTTTTTTTAAGGTCTGATTTTTGAGGAAATATTATGCAGCGAATCATCAAGCTGGTGAACTGATTAGACTTTGGGGTCGTGAGGTCAAAGGTCACAGGGCTCATTATGTATGCAAAAACAGCTTGTGATCTCGTTATCTCAAGAACCGATTGATGGATTCCTGTCAAACTTAGGTCATGTATGTATCTTGCAGAGCCAATGAACTGAGTAGATTCTTGGGTCATGAGGTCAAGGTCAAAAGTCATGCGGCTCATTATGTATGCAAAAATAGATTGTGATCGCATTATCATTAGAACAGATTGATGGATTCCTGCCAAACTTAGATCACGTATGTATCTTGCAGAGCCAATATGAACTGAGTAGATTTTAGGGTCATGAGGAAGATCAAAGGGTCATATATGTATATGAGAAATTGCTTGTAATCACGATATTCTGAGAACCTGCTAATGGATTACAATTGAACTTGAATTTGAAAAATTTCTTCTGTTTTGGTTTGTAAAATTGCTTTATGACGGAGGCATCATTTGCGACTGTGCGCAGTCGAAGTTCCATCTAGTTTTTGTTTGTTTGTGCGTGTGATGAGGGAATTGATGTACGCAAGAACTACCAATATACAAATTTTCAAATTAAAAAGTTTATCTACATTTACTATAAAAGTCACACATTACAAATAAAATCATGCCAGTCTATTAAAGCAATAGTAGGCACTTAAATATATATATATATTTATACACAATGTCATAGTAATTACCAATGATCATAATAATCTATGACTAGGAGAATACAATATTCATTATTTCAGTATCACACTAACAGAATTTCAAATACCATATAGAACAGTTACTTCACAATAGTACAATGTAAATATCAAGTGAGGAAATGGTATGAATTCCGTTTTAAAAGTACATCTATAATTTAAAAGTTTATGCATAATCGGACGGAAATTGCTGTTCACAACGAAAATACACTCAAAAGAGGCAGAAAGACAATGGGCATATAGAAAGATAAATATAATACATAAAGGGCAGGTATATATACACTCAGCAAAAAAAAAAAAAAGTAGACACTATTTAAAATTATTTTCAAATAAAGGAATATAAACTTATCTTTCAGATATCTAAATAAACATAAATGAATCATCTTTAAGATGATATGCAACTGGAAGCATACCATTCTTGCACGATTGTGCAGAGCCTTTGCTTTGTCTTTGTCTTCATGTACTAAATCATTATTTAGTACATGAAGACAAAGCAAAGCAAAAATGACAGAGTATGATTTGAAACCCCAAGACAAATGCAAGGAATATTTTTCAGGTGTATGTACATACATATATGACACTCAGCAAAAAGAAGAAAATGGAGGTGAACTTAAAACAGAACTAATCGCAACAAAAACAAAAAATATCGGCAATCATCACCAAGTTAAGTTACTTACCTGTGTGATATAAGATACAGATATATGAAGTGTACTACACTTTTTTTATTTCATTTTGCTATTATGGTATTTTTACCAATTAAGTCTATGTATTGTCAGAAGATAGATCTACAAGACCTACATGTTGTTCTACAGGCTGTTCTGTCATAGGGCTGTATGCCACTATTATATATAGGAACCTTCCAGAATTTAGTATAGAATAGCAAATATTTATGGCTTATTTAGTGCATGCTGAATGAGTGGAAATTGTGATTCTTTTTCCTGCTCTTGATTTAAAAGGAATCATCATTTTCTCTGTGTGAAAAATGTGCCAATATCTTACATTAGAAGCCCCTAATAGTCTGAAAAATTCCTGGTTATCAAATCAAAATTGAAAAAGGAGCATCATTTCTTTAAAGTTAAGATGCTTTCAAATTAAGATCTGTCCCTTTAAAGCCCATATGTACTAGTTTACAGGAGGGATTAGACCACACTGACAGGTGGTTATCTCATCAAATCAGCTCTCAATTAACATAAGAAAAAGAGGATCATGGGGGACCAATGGTCACTGATTAGGTATTGTTTGCTATATACGGTAGAGGGCGCAAGTAGCTATAAGTAGTGCAGTGGGGCTTTAAAACATTAAAAAATATGTACAAAGCATAAATATCAACTATATTTCTAATTTCAAGTTTACAAAGAAAATCAAACAGCTGAACATACATTTGTGTCAGCATATAGTATATATAATATACAAATAATACACAGCAGTGAGGGCATTAGTAAGAATTACCCACACAAGGTACCTTTAGAACAGTCTAACACGCCAGCCAAGGGTGTTTGGACTGTTTTGAAGGTACCGAGTGTGGGTAATTTTAATAATGCCCGAACAAAATATGTTTTATAAGATTATGTTTTATTTGTTTTATAAAACAACCGGTCATTATCCAAATTAGTATTACGTGTTAGGCAAAATAAATGCCTGGTCACATGTACGCTTTCAACCAATCATTTGATTAGGATCCACGTCATCATCTATCATTGGTATTTACTATTGCACTATTTAAATAGGTCTACACTCAGACATTTTCACATATATATAAAGAATGTTCCTATATTTTTACATTAAATGCAACCTTTCCAAATGTACATCCTTATCAACATCATGGATGGAATATTCACAAAATGTTGTGGATAACTGCTCTCTCTGCAACTCACAATATACTTTTCTTCATTATCTCCTAGGTATATACTCTCCGGCGGGAAAAAAAAAGTTTTACATATTGAAATCATTACACCAAGTTTATACACTGATGTCAGTTATTTCTTTATTCTGATTTAAGAGATTCAATTAGTACTCTTTGTTCTAGTCCCAATCTTCAACCTTCCAAAAACAGCGAGTAAGTCCCAAACTTATGTTTCGAGGGTAACAAGTACAAAATAACTAGTGCCTACTCCCAAACAGGATTGAACCCTGACCCTGATGGAGGCTGCATGAAGGGTGTGTCCTGGGTGATGGCTCGGTTAGTCCTTGGAATAGCTCCCTCACCCTCAACCAGGGCAGTGTAGATGCCAGGATCATTGTCCACTCCAGTCAGTGCCATGTTACGCATGTTAGGCATCTCACTAAATGGAAGATAGTCTTGGCCTGTAGAAAAGTAGATTCAATTGTATGAATGGTCAGGTGAGGGGTGAGGGGGGGGGGGCATACAAAGTTAATACATAAAAAACATATGAAGATTAAAAAAAAGTAAATGTACATCATTCTAAAATACTGTTTTATAAGTGAAGAAAAACATGCTTCGATTGGCTGTAAGATCATAATGGAAATGGTTACGATTGATATTGTTTCATAGTTGCACACTTTATATGTTGCTTCTATCCAATCATTATTCCAAGACAAGGGAAACGCTCTCGGCGGTCTCGCCTGCATCACGCAATTCGATATGATGAAAAATTGAGATTGGGACATTATTTATAGGCAGGGTGGCCCATTAACAGGTCCCCAAAAATTAAATCCTCTGAATATAATCACATTTCGAATTGAATATTGACTAAGAATCATCAGATGAATTATTTGTATCAAGATTGATAACTTTCATGAAATATGAACAAATAACAAAAATTGATTTATTAATTCTCACATTAAGTTGTGAAAAACATAATCCAAGTCTACTGACCTAAAATGACCTTTGACCCTGACTTTTTCACCTAAGAGATTAATCACATGATTTGTGATACTTGATAACCCTTATGTTCAAGTGGGGGGGGGGGGGGGGGTAATTGTCTTCGGGGGAAGTTGGTCAGAAGGTGATAGTCCAGGGGGGGGGGGAGGGGTAATTGTCCTGATACATTTTCATTACAATGTATGTTTCTTTCAAACACAGTAGACCCCAGATAAGAAATGGTGATGTGAAAGTAATGGCTAAAACTTTTATAATGAAAATGTGACCAAACTTAGTTATGACTGACCAAGAGTCCATCAAAGTTCATGATATACCGGTATACCACCATTTTCTGTCCCTGTCATGCTTACTCTCAAAAAGGCTTTCTTAGAGATTGTGAAACATATAAGTTGATGGAAGTTGATGCTTGTAATAACTTTTATAATATAAATAGAGTAAGATCGCCAAACTTCGGACAAAACGGCTAGAACGCAAAATATGAGCCTAGCTCAGGCGGGTAACTTGCCTGCATTTGACTACTAACCTATATCGCTAGTACAGAAAGTTTGGGCAGGTTGCTGTCTACAAAACAACAAACATCGAATCCAGAGACCAGATTTTTACAGTCCGTTAACGGGGGGGGGGGGGGGGGGGGGGGGGGGTTAAGGTGTAGTGACTCCAATATATCGATTACAAAAAATCCCTTGTATGTTTAATGTGGTTTCTGCCAAAATTTTGAGAGCTTATGAGATACTTGTTCACCCTATTGCAGAAACTTTTCTAGTGGCGTTCTATACCGGGAGCTAGGGGTAAATATACAGACCCCCCTACCATAAGATGGCGCTCTTCCAAACTTCGGACAGGCAACATCGAGTGTCATTTTAACTACAAAAAAATAGCGCTTTCGTAAGATTTTAGCACCAAATTATTGTGGGAGTGTTGTAAAAAACACCTTTCTTATAGTTCTACCAACTTAAATCTACCCAAAAAGAGAAAATAATATTTTGTTCATTAAATCAACGTAGTAGTCAAACTTTCCCCCGTCTTATGACTTTTAATCCGGTTTGATACCTCCGATGAATGCGTATTATCTGCGCTATATGTGCGCTATACATGAACGTCCGAAGTTCGGAATGAAAAAATATTCTGCAGGTGAGTAAATATTTCTAGTTTTCCATTTTCTTTACTAATTTTCTTTTACATGACATACATAAACAGTATTTGCACAATAATAGTGTATTTGGTCTTTCAATAATTAAAGGGGCATGTTCCCGCCAGTGTAGTTATCGCTGCTCTAGTCATCGCCATCTTGGTTCCGAAGGTCGACTTCTTATTTGCATACAGCTGTCAATCAAAGTATGCGCGGCCTGGCCTGCCTTCGCCAACCCAGCTGATTGCTGCCGATCGCGACGTCACGAAAGTGGGCGAAAACAGCAGCCGAATCTTAGAGCCGAACTGCGATTGGTATTACTTCGGCAAATGTATGTGATAATCGGCATTGTCCGGGCATTCGGAACATGCCATCTGCGTAAAAGCCGTATTCTGTTGATGTCAATAGGAAGCTAGCACCGTCCGCCAGCGGGTACGTATTTTGAACGCCCTCTGGAATACGGGGAACATGCCCCTTTAAGTGTCCAAAGTTTGGCGGTCTTACTCTAGATATGATAAAAATCAAATTAAATTTGCATTCCATTCATTTATTTTCAGCTCATCCCTAAATTTCTTACCACATGGAATGTTTTTCTTCATTCTTTCTGTCTCAGTCTCAAACACTGTTTCATGATCCTCCCAATGCCGATCACATGCAGCACATAGAAAGTTAGAATGGAAAGCCCCACAGCCACAGCCTGTTCCAAATAAACATCACAAAGAACCTTTTATCTTATGCTTTAAGCACTTATATTTTCTTTCATTATTAACAGCTACATTTATATGATGATGAAGTTGTCGTTACTGTTAAACAAAAAAAGCTGATGCATTACAAGATAATTTGGGACTTGGAAAGGGAGACAATAAACTTAACTTCTGGTGATCTTGATAGGAAAGTTGGATATTAAAAAAATAACTGTATTTTTTCACAAGATTTTCAATCTGATATAAATATTTTTCATCAAAAAAAAAATCATTGAATTGATAATTGGTAACATTGATAAATCAAACATCAAAGTAGCGGCATGATACATCAAATACTGCAATGCTGGAAAAGAAAGTGAACTTAATAAAACTAATCTCCACACACTGCTCACACTATGAACATGACAGACAAAGAAAGCGGACAAAATATACAGTTCCTCAGGTAGACAAAGGAACATCCCTTCACTGCTATTATGTAAAAAGGTGAATATGCATGTGACACCTGTTCTACACATTTTTACATTATAGCAGTGAAGGGATGTTCCATTGTCTACCTGAGGAACTGTATATTTTGTCCGCTTTCTTTGTCAGTCATGTCCATAGTGTCAGCAGCCTAACCTACCCCCAGTCTTGCATCTTCTTAATCCAGTCACATCATGTTGCTCATGGGTGTGTTTACACTTGCATTTTGCTCTCCATGTGGAGGGGTCAAAGTTCCTTCTGCGCTGAAACCAGAATTCTCCAATGTCTTCTGGACGGCCTGGTATGAACGCAAAGGCTTTACAGCGACAGACATCTTGCTTGCAAGGTACACGGACACTATGACCTAAAATAAATATAAAGGAGAGTAGACTTCTTGTCAGGGTTATAATTACAATTCAAATCGATCATTTTAAATCCACTGCCATATAACCAACAACAACAAAAAATCAAATTTGATTAGCAATTAAAAAACAAGACACAATTTATATTTCAATTATAAAATGAACAGGGTGTTGCATAATGATCGACTGGGTAATATTGTACATGTTGTAAAATTGGCATCTGAAACTAGGTTTTTTTAAAAACAGATCTATTTTTGTATCTGTCACTATTTTCAATAAACAGTGGAGCTTTGTTTGACCAAGCAACAACTTATGCTTACCAAATAGCTTGTCACCATAAATTATGAGAAAATATTGATTCATGTGAATGCATTACAAAAAAAAAGATTTATTACTAGAAAACTATTGTCATGTATTTCACTGGTGAGTGTTCTACATTGTGACTAAAATACAGGTCAGTGGGTATCTCACCAGTTGTACTACTCTGACATCCTTATTTCAATTAAAATATCGCTTGTGCTGTTTTATGATGTTTTAATCATAATGTTGACTCCTATGGGAAAATGGCTGGCGAGGAAACTGCAAACTTTGGAGAGATTGTTTTCCTTGCTAAGTAATCAAATATGAGTAATATGTAATTTCAAGATATTTTTAACTGGTTCACAATTTTTTATAAGGCTGTCAGCTATAGTTTGATTGATTTCATTTTTCTTTAACCAAATATCAAGCACTCTCTCTCATTTAATTTATTATATATTCAAGTATCATCACTGCTCAAAATACATGGAGAGCATCGGATGAGTTTGTGTAGAATTACTGAAGTAGCCACTGTAGCCCTTCCCAAATATTATACTTTTCTTCTTGGGATACGTATTTCCCATTTACAGCATTTTTTTTAATATATTAACCATCGGACCTTGCATTAGCACAATCTACACTATTATTTAACTACTGCCCCTGGATGTCATACATGTACATACATGTAGTACAAATCTGTGAATCAATATAAGAATGGTTACTTACCATTGTATGGTGCATGTTCTTGAAGGAGATGACCACAGAAGCACCTAGACAGACGACCTACTCTGATGCAATCCCATGTAAACTCTGGACAACGCCAACCAATGTACACACCTGTCAAACAAAGCAAGATAATCTCCTTCAAACTCAATACGATCAAACTGTCACCTGCCTCTTCAAGGTTTACACAATTCAACTGTTCATCAAATTGTAAATATGTTTTTAATAATTTTCTATGATAAGGAAGAAAATTCTTTTCAAACAAGGAGTATATACAGATGTAGTTTTAAAATAAGTTTTTCAAGATCCTTACCAAGAAACCAGAGACTACATGAATATCAAGACAGACTTGGTCTGAAAAGTTTAAGACTTAACAAGTCAAAAACATCACAGCACGTACCATAAGAATCATGATAAGTTTTATCATGAGAAGAGAGTCATCTACTTACAAATATAAAACATCTCAATAAATTTTGAACTACTATAGCAATTTGAAAGTGAACCAAAAACAAATTTTTAAACAAGAAATGAGTTGTTTAATAATTGAAACAGAGCTAAGCAGATAATAGTCATTAATATCTAAGGAGTTTTGAATTCAGAGTTAGCTTTCATCTCAAATTAATTTGCTTGTTAAATAGTTAAATGCTATTTTTGCATACACAATGACCCCCTTTGACCTTTAACCTTTGGCCTTGTGACCCTCTGCAGGATACATACATGACCCAAGTTTGGCGGGAATCCATCAACCGGTTCTTGAGATAACGTGATCACAAGATATTTTTGCATACACAATGAGCCCTGTGACCTTGGACCTTGGACCTTGTGACCCCAAAATCTAATCAGTTCATTGGCTCTGCAAGATACATACACGACCCTAGTTTGGCGGGAATCCTTCAATAGGTTCTTGCCTTGGGGTCTGCTTTTGTTTCACCCTTTACCACACACAATTTAAAATAAAAAACAAGAAATTTAATTTGTCATTTGGACAAATTAGGTGGTCTGTTATTAAATCTAGTGGAGGTTGATCTTGTTAAGAATTGTCACAGCTACAACATATCAAAATTTTGAAGAAAATCGATCAATATTTACAGAATTACAATCCTTTTTCCATAAATATGGTGACGTCATAATATGCAAGTTCTTATTTGAGTTCCAAGGCAATTATAATGATGTTACAATATACTTAGAGGACAAATGAGACATGAAATCATATCTACAATTCATAATCTATTCAAATATGAAAAGAAAGTTGGTGGTCAAAGAGCATCCTAAAGAGCTATAATGGATTTTGTATATGCATGTTTTTGCCCATATATCCTATGCATTACAAGAGCTCGCACGCACGGACATTGATCTTGAATGGACGCTCATTCCGTTATTAATGGTCATTAAGAGATAAACCTAGTATCAAATTGTTTGGAAAAAAATAGGGAATAAGATGACAGAAAACAAATGGCAATTGTATATTGCATACGGCCATGACGAACGAATACGCGCGTGTGCGCTATTTAAAACAAATAAAATGCTCAAAATGGCCTGAAATGTATGCAAAATTAATTTAAGACGAATTAAAGCATTTCTTATTGACATGAAATTGACCAGGCGGATATCACATCATTTCCTTTTTCCATTACACGCAATCAATTGGAGCAATGATGTCCTTTTTCCACTGGGATGACACGAGAGCTACATGTAGTGAATATAACATTTTCAAAATTTTGCACAGAGTTTGCTCAAGTACAAATTCTCGAAAAAAAGACGCGCAGGGATTCTACCAGGTCCGAATGACTTCCCTCGATTGATTTTTTTCAGCCCCTTGTAGATTTTTTATGGTTGGATCATTGGAGGAGGTGTTGGCGAGGGAAGGTATTTAAGAGGGCAATTTGCTCAAAGTTCAAGTATAACAGCACTAACATTAGCAAAGAAATTGTATCTCACTATTCTGACATTTGATTTCCCAGTCATCGTTTTGATGTTTTTGTACCAGTTAGAAGGACTATCGTATTTAAACTGTTGAACTATGTCAACATAAAATTTGCCTTACAGAGATTAAAATTGAATGAGCCACTTTGTTTAAAAGATCTCTCCCGCTTGCAGTTGACAGATAAGAGATTTTAAGTAAAGAGTTTATCCATGGCATGTCAGTTTGATGTTGCTTTATCATCTTCAAAAGAAAGTGTTCGTTTATTTTTTCATGAATAGTGTCATAGAAGTTATCCCACATCACCTGTAAACTATCTGTGCAGATGACTTCAAACCAGTCATGGTGGCAAATCGATTAACGAAATGATCAAATTTCAGAATTTCTCATTAGTCGGACAGTTTGTTTGTGCATTAACACTCTTATTTGATGATGATTTGCCTTCGACAACCATAAGACAGTATTGTGATCACTGTACAAACAGTCCAATCGGTGGTAAAATGAGAGAACAACTTTATAGATATTTGAAACCTTTACAAATACAATGTTAACAGGGCTGATACATACCCGATTTAATAGCTTCAGTAGCAGCTACAGTCTCAGGATCAAACAGTTTCTTTACTCTTGGCCCAAACTCCTCTCTGTTCATTGCTCGTGCTACGTCGATCAGCTCAGCTTTTTGAGCAGGAATGATGGGACGACAGGTGTATCCTGTGTAATGTAAATAATCAATGAAAAATGGCTGAAAACTCAACTGCCATATGATCCAAGGTTTCTAATGTGGCATAACCATTTATTGTCAAAATTCATTCCATATGCATAGTGCCAAATTTAACATACTTGTGAATTGATCCATTATGGGGCATTGTAATTAAACAAAACAAAAATTGGTTGAAAAAATATACATACATACATACATATTGATATTTATATAGCGCCTTTACAAAAACATGCTCAATGCGCTTTACAGTAGTAAATAAAACAGAATAAATATTTTGCTCTCCGAGTGCATACACTGTAAATTTGTTGTGTAAAGCTGTAAAGCAATTCAAAAAATGTGTGCACAACATGAATGAACCAAGCCTGGTTCATACAGTACACAACCTTGTTCACATCCCACACAACTCCATACAACAGTCTTGTCAAAAAACAAATAAGTTTTGAGATTTCACTTAAAGGATGCGACTGAGGAGCAGGAACAAATGCTTATAATGGGAGACTATTCCAAATAGTGGGACCAGAAAAAGTTATATTGTGTTGACCCTTCTTCGAATTGATGCGGGGGATTTATAGAAGAAGAGGTTCTGACCTTGAGCGTAATGAATATTTTGATTATCCCAAAAAGTATAAACTTTTTATTTATAGCTAATGATCTAATTATCAACATTAAACTCTAGAAATTTACTGAAAAGCAACACATTATGTTCATTACAAGAAATCGTGTTTTAATGAGATTAATTGTCAAATTATAAGCTTCCTCCTCCAACATTGTCTTTCACCACCTCCCTGGCACACAGAAGCAATGCACTGACCTTTAGGGAAATACATGCCATCCTTCTTTACGATGGGCAGAGCTTCTTTGGCTGCCTTGAGAGAGGCGATGGCTCCTGTAGACTTTGGCACCAGAGCCCTCGTCCCTGACTTCTGTCTTGGGGAAACCTGCTTTGAAGATTTCTTCTTGATGGAAGGAGACACCGGTGGTAGTCTGGGCTTGTTACTCTTGCCATCTAAACCACTAGGACCCCTTTCTAGCTGGTCCGATGGTGATCCTCTGTCAAGACAGAGTGGTGTTACCCTGCCATGGATCTGAGGTGAAGGTGATCTATTGAGATGTGTTTGGTTACCAGTCTGTAGGTCCAACGATATCCTGGGAGACAATTCTTTGTTTCCATGGTACAGAGATGAGGAACCTTGTCTTGGACTCCTGTTTGATGATGAGAGTACCTTGGACCTTACTCCTGACTTTGATGGAGCTCTATCAGAAGACATCTTCCAAAGTCTTTCTTGGGCTACAGTTGAAGATACATCATGAAGAAATAAAATATTTAGAAAGAGAAAAACATATGAATTTAATTCAGCGGTTGAATTTATTTCATTTCTTGTTTTTTCTCTCGGAAGATTTAATGAAAATTGAACAAGATATGGGAAATTTATGGAAGTCTAAAGTTTCACATAATTTTAAGGAACAGTGATAACTGTATGCAAACTAGCGAGGTTAGCGAGAAAAGCTGAATAGGTTCTAGGTCTACTAGAATCTAGTATAGGTCTCGGTCTAGTCTTCCTGCGCTGCGCGCTGCGTCCGAATGGTGGTGGAGTGGTTAGTCCTACATCCAACAATACACGAATGTCAACACATTGGGCAATGCGAATGCGATGGCCCACTTTAAAATCAACTAAATTGCCTTAATGTATATAAATTTGTCGAAGAGAGTGCAGGCTTATTGCATTTACTATTTCTAAGTGTGTTGATATTACTTACACGATTATATATGAATAGGATATGGATATACCAGGCAATTTCTCAGGTTTCTAGGTACGCCATTTCACAGGATAAACACTTTCGTTCTTATCTAGCGCCCCCATCGGCCATACAGCTTCTTCTTCTATTGATTCTTTTCCCGTGATCATTTCCCTTTCCCTCTCCTTTTACTTCTCCTTTTTCTTAAAGGTTCTAGACCTATGTCCCATTTCCCGCCCCAAAAAAATGAAAAAGTTAAATTCCAACCGCATTTGAATTAAGATAATATTAACTTAGAACTTCCCTTTTAAAAAAAGGAGGGCTTGAAAATGTCTTTAAGTGGGAAAATAAGGATTAGTTGTCGAATCGACTTAGGAGCTATAGGGCCAGTAAGTAATTGTCTGATTTTCAGACCATTGTACCGAATGGTCGTACGTTTTATGCTTCGCAAAGATTCAATCAGTTTAATTTTGGCATTTACAAGAAGTGGGTTATTGATGTAGACAAATGCTCATGTGCCATTTACAGCTCATTTCATGTATATTACCAAAGAAGAAAAAAAGCCAGTCAGTCACTCAATAGTGTCTGACAGTAAAGTCTAGCAAGTTAACGGGTTACCTTGCATGAGTTGAATATCAGGGACACTGCTAACGTTTAAATTTTACAGATAGGACGTAGGCCTACATGATTATAATTCCTGGAAAGTTCTACATAATTTGATGTTGGCTGCAAAAGGGACATTGTACCTTTAAACTGCACGGGATGTTTTAAAGTGCATTTAAAACATCCCGTGCAGTTAAAAAAAAAAATTAAAAAATAAGTATACTCACATTGTTTCTTCCGTTTACTTGAGGATGGACTGGATGATATAAATATTTGTAGAGATCTAAACACTAATGGAAAATACAGGGTACGAATTTCAAAGCAAGGGTAGCAGGAGGATAGCATTATTATTTCTTTGGGGATTAGGCATTACTGGGTTTAATTGATATATGCTACTTAGACACTTTTATTAATTCTTTATGTTGATTCATTAAGGAATTTCAAAATTTAAACATTTAGGTGTTACCATATGACAACAGCAACTTTAAAACCCAACTACAACCTTGTATAACTCAGACTTTGGATGAAATCAATCGTGTAGCTTGAAATGAATCTTGAAATAAGACACTTATATTTGTCTACTAATATGCTCGCTGTTTTATAAATATTTATTTACATATTTTCTTTTTATAAATGTGTATATGATCCGTTACTATATATGCCTCTGTCATTTTTACCAAAACCAATAAATGTGTATATGATCCGTTACTATATGCCTCTGTCATTTTTACAGAAACCATATGATCCGCTACTATATGCCTCTGTCATTTTTACCGAAACCAATAAATATGTATATGATCCGTTTCTATATGCCTCTGTCATTTTTACCGAAACCAATAAATGTGTATATGATCCGTTACTATATGCCTCTGTCATTTTTATCGAAACCAATAAATATGTATATGATCCGTTACTATATGCCTCTGTCATTTTTACCGAAACCAATAAATATGTATATGATCCGTTACTATATGCCTCTGTCATTTTTACCGAAACCAATAAATATGTATAAGATCCGTTACTATATGCCTCTGTCATTTTTACCGAAACCAATAAATATGTATAAGATCCGTTACTATATGCCTCTGTCATTTTTACCGAAACCAATAAATATGTATATGATCCGTTACTATATGCCTCTGTCATTTTTACCGAAACCAATAAATATGTATATGATCCGTTACTATATGCCTCTGTCATTTTTACCAAAACCAATAAATGGTCAAAAGGCAGGTTCGTAGAGCCAAGTATTCTGCATACAACATAAATTATATTGGTTATACAAAAATGAAAACTTGGAACGAAAATATATGCCATATTTCGTATAAAAAGCTCTTTATTGATATAAACTTTTTTTTTTACTAAAAGAGACAAATCGTTGCATGAATCTAGGCAACTATAGCCTATATTTTTTTTAAAATTCTACCAAGGACTTTTAAGAAATGGATCCTATTTAGCTCAGAATCCGGGCTAACTCGGCTCAAAGACAACTCGGCCCAGCTGCAAAACGGTCAGTTTTTGTCATTTTACCGTTACCCTAAACTCTAACCCTGAACCTAGCCATAACCCTATATACCTAAACCTAATCCTATAAACATGCAAAAACTGACCGTTTTGCAGCTGGGCCGAGTTTTGTTTTATAGCCGAGTAAGCCCGACTCCCTAGCGATCGAATTCCCGTTGTATCTTCGAAGCCGCCAGGAGCAGGGGCGGCCGAGCGACTTCCAACCCCCCCCCCCCCCCCCACTCCGGGGTCGGAATGACCCCATGCGTGTTACCAAAATGTCCGGTAAAGGGGTACTTTTCGTGCGACAAAGCCCGGCCAGAGAATTGTAAAAAAAGGGGTGTATTAACTTTTCACCCGGAAATTTCTTTAAAAAGGGGGTG
>JAVYIG010016320.1:0-31723 GCA_035222895.1 Strongylocentrotus droebachiensis | reverse complement strand
GGGCAAAAACGATATAACTGCTTCCGAAACAATTTGAATTCAAACATGAATCTACCGAATACCCACAGAATATTAACACAAAGAGCTGTATCTAGAGCAACGGTATATAAAATTTGGGAAACATAAGTTAATCTATTTCATGAATACACATACCATATTCGAACATTTGCACCGACAGCTAAGATCGTACATATCCAATTAATTTGGAACATTTTACTATTTTTATGTAAACAAAGAAATTAATATGCAGCTAATTTAATGAAAAAATTGGCATTTAAAAAAAATCATGAAGTTGTTCCTTTAAAAAATGAACATGTTGAGCAGTCACATGTTTGAAGAAAAAAAACCCACCCCAACGAACATTAATACATTTTGTTACTAGAAAATCTTTACTTGTTCTCACTATTGCCTTTTGTACACAATACATTAAATAACTGTGATTGGTGTTGATATAGAGAAAAGGATTAAGATTTCAAAACATTGTCATGTCTCATTACTCAATATTCTGCACCTTCGGATTCTATTTCCATGAAGAAACCAGTGGGGCAAATGAAAAACACATTTTAGTTTAAATTTTGATGATATTTGTGAAGGTATATTCCCCTACTCTCATTTCTAGTTAAGGCATCAGTATGAGTTCAGCTCTGGAGTCAAAAAGATTTATTTTTCATGGAGTCACTTCCTGGTTTCGAAATTCCTTTTCATCGAGTTCAAATCTGGTTTTCAATACCATGTAGAGATCATGGGAAACAGCTTGCTTTGCAAATTGTACTCAATTCCCTGTACATGTATGAGTGTAACCACATGTTGTTGTTGTTTTGTTGTTGAATTTTTTATGAGGGGTGGGGGAGGGGAATGAATGTGCCAACAAAATAATATCGATTAGAAGGTGGGAGAAAATGTGGTTAAATCCAATAAGCCTAAAAAGGGGCTCATTGGAGCTCTGTATGTACTGTATACAACATGAGGGATGAAGTGCAGGGGGGGGGGGGTCTGAAAAATGGACAGGAAGAAGAAGAGCTAATATATGCTGACATGATTTTAATTCTGCAGAAAACTTATCCCATACATTGACAAATATCTTAATACTAATTATTTTGGGGTGGGGCAATCGCCTGCCAGCCCTTTGGTTACACCGATGTGTACATCTTTCAGACAAAATTCCAGCAAGAAACATGTTACTGGTATAACTGAGATGGTCATTGTATAATCTTTGTTAACTCTTTCAGCAGATAAACCTGCTCTCGCCAAAGTAAATTGCCAGAAAGCAAGAAACATCTTCTTCATGCAACATCAATATGCAGATACAAGTAAGCTGGGGTTTTTAAGGTATGAATTTTATGCCTATTTTTATCAATTTCGAGACCAAACTTCCTTCACAACCAGATAGACATATTTTTCTTTTGAAATCACAAAACAGAAACTGATAATTAAATATCATAACTTATCAAAATACATGTACATTGTGACCCCAAGACTTAAGCAAGTTAATATAAGGAAGCTTTTGGCAAACATTTTTAACATATTTTTTATAATGTATCAGTTCCTGACAAAACCAACAATTTGTTTCTTTTCACACAAAAGGATCTCAGAACTACATTTTGAACAGGATGAAAATCTATAAAAGGAACTGGAAAGATATAATTAGGTTTTAAAATACCCCACCATGCAATCAATCTCTTTTTCTCAATGCACACGCAGAAAATAATATTTTCTGAATAAACAGATACAGGGCAAATATGATCTTTGAGAGACAGGGGGGGGGGGGGAGTTGGCAATAGCTTACTCATTCATTACATGAATTTGACTGATGTAAGAATAGGATTTAGAAGGGGAGGATTACTTGCGAGTAATTGATGACTAACTGGTATGACAAGGATGTGAACAGTGTCAATGATGATAGATGTTGTTACTGAAATAGCTTCAAGTAGGTCTATGTATTCTTAACATGAACTTGAAAAGCAAGCACCTCTTAAACGTTGTCAAGACTCAAGAACTCTTGTCCTACTATAAGGACAACTACGTATTCAAATACAGGTGTATACAAGTCATGATGTTTGAGGATTAAAATTGATACTTATGCATCAAGTTTTAGAGGATTGATACTATTTCTTTGGAGAGCCAGAAGGGCGTTAAATCCATGTTGGAGGATGTGATTAAATGCCCTTCCGGCTCTATAAGCAAATTAAAGTTTCCTTGAATGGGAAGAAGAGCCTTAGAGATCTGCTAAGATCCTTTCAAAGCCTTGTTATTCTCACTGTTCACTGATCCCCATGTTCTTATTGTTTTCAAGTGTATCATCCAAGAAATACTTCATGCACAAAGTGTCCTTACCATAAAAGTTCTCAACACCTAACCCACAGAAACTTTGTAACAGTGTCAAAGTCACTCTGAAGCTAATCAGTATTACCTTGGTTATATCAAGAAGCTTAATCCTACATCCTTTGTCATAATCAACAAAAACTGACACAAGGCTGACAATGGGCCCAACTTAACCTCACATTACCCTCAACATTGGTCACTTCAGAGTCGGTTTGAAGGAATATTCAGTTGATTTTGATTTAATGAATGAGCATGTGCTCATCAAAAGGACATTTAACAGAGGCATTGCTAGTAGTATATTTGTAATACGGCTTGCTGCTAACGACCTTTAGTTAGCACATATTATAATCAAGCAGCAGGATATTTATATAAACGTCCAAATTTGCTTCAGCATTTCAAAAGTAGATATTTGGAACAATCTCAGATATAAATATGCCATTGCAAAATCTAATATCTTCACAAAAAATCTGCATACATATTCACAGCTGTTAATTAAAAAATTAAGCGATTATGTACATCATATCTTAGCAAAACTTAGTATATACTGAGTAACATGCAGGTGATTGCAAGTATATATAATAAAGTTTGGCAAGGTGTTCCATTAAAAAAAAATTATTTCCATCTACAACATCATCAAATAAATAAAAGTATACACCTTTCCATGTACCATTAACATGTCCCATTTCAGAAATTCTAAATAGGATCTTTCATGCTATATATTACAAATGTACAGTGCATAGTTGCAAGGCATTTGATAGAATAATAATAAAAAGTGCTTAGTTATCTTATACATGTAGGACAAGGCCTCTTTGCAAACTTTATGACAACACAATATTTATTCTTTTATTTATAGTGTCTAAATGTGCTTCCAAAGAACTTTGGAAATTATTACCCCCATCTTTAGTTGAAGTAACTAGGGCACAGTGCATCTTAATGAATGAATCCTACAACTGGTTGAAGAGCTAGTGGAAAATGTGGATGTACTGAGGCTTGAACCCACAACCTTGGCATCCCTAATGAAGTGTTTGAAGAAAAAATACTTCATGATAGGCCCTAGCTTTAAACTAAATGCAACTCATTTTGTGGTGCATGAATCATAGAAAAATATTTTGTGATCTGCTTTTCCCTACTTGTTTACATATTTTAAAGAAACTCCATTTTCCTGATGAAGTTATATGAACAATAAACATGGCTGGTTGTATCTCATCAGGAGTAAGGCAAAAAAGGTAAAATATGGAGACATCAGTACAATATAATACTACTGGTCTTCCTATAATGACTGCTCAGTCTTTGCTCACAATCTAAATCAGAAATTCTTAATGCCAAAATATCTTTTTTATTGATAAGAGGTGCTGTTTGTTCAACCACCTCTGGTCATTATCAGAGAGGTTGACTACGTTGGTTTCTGGTGAAAATTGAAACCTTATATCAGCATTTAAAACATCACAAGTTGATAATAAGAACAACACCTCAGGTTTAATGTCATCTGGAATATATTGATAATGATATAATATCACATCGAAGTCAATAATTATGTATATTTGACATTTTAACAGAGGTATATATGACCAATTAATATGACCACCAACCCACACCGATCCTGTGCCCCAGAAATTAATCATCTGACATTGTAGCAGCATCGTTATATTTCAAGTTGAATACACTCTACAATAGAAATATCAAACAAGAATCTAACTTATCAGTGTTAGCTAGATTCCAAGTAAAAGAAATGACTGATACGGACAATGAATACAAGTATTTGAATAACTTCTGGGATATCTGTGCTAGCATTAGACCATGTTCAAAAAAAATAATCATCAAATCATAATATCACGAGACAGATGACTACTACTCCACAGTATTATAAAGGCATGTAAGGCGCTGAGTGAAAGACAAGACATAATTAAAGGTTTACGACTATATGATGTATACAAATATTGAAGAAGAGCAGTGAATAAAAACATACTAAAGCTTACATCTGGAACAAGTCAGAGTAAACTCCAAGAATGAACAAAAAGTTGAAATTTGACAATACCAACAGAAAGTAAGTGTTTATTATTCACTGTTATTCTTCAATTTTATGGTACAAATTATTTATTCAGTATACAAATATATGGTATATATAAATATATATATAAGTATATACTTTAAAATCTATGTTTTTTCAGAATATACAATAGAATCAACTGCAGAAAATGACAGGTTTAAAAAATACACTTTGCACGACAATCAAGCTCACAACATGAATTGCATATACTGCACAGAAACATACAAAATATACAATTTTTTAATCATTTGAATTTCAAAATACTTAAATTTAAAAATAGTGTATGTGCTATTTACAATAGAAATAAGAGTTAGAAATAAGAAATTAGAAAGGACTTCCATTTCTGGTGGATGAATCTTTTGTGATACATATTGGTTCTAAACATTATGAAACCCTCATAACATATATATATATATTCTTTCAACTTTAGTTACATGAATATCTACCGGTACCTGTAAATGTAGTTTCCTAGTGTTGGTTTGAAAATTTAAGTCCAGAGGCACAACAGATATACGAAAAATAATTTTTTTTTAAATTTGGCATATAAATAGGCTCTTTAAAGTGGAAAATTTTCAGCTATGTTCTATAAAAAAAAATCATCTTGACATATCAATATCAGATGTAACTTTGTAAATTTGTAAAGAAATCCTTGCACAAAACTAAATATGAAATTTCAATAGCGTCTTTCCACAAATAGGCTGCCCTGAATACCTACACATTCAATATGCAAACTTGAGTTTTTGCCTAGATTATTCAAGACATTATGTCTCAAATTTCATAATTGAATAAACTATAAAGACATATTACAATGTCATTGAACAATAACAATCAAGTCTTTGTCTTTATTGGGTTTTGTTTAGGCTAGATACAAAATGACTACATTTCATTGCAATAATAGATACTATGATAAAGCTCCTGACTAGCTCTTTTATTTACAATCATATGCACATAGATTCTTGCACAAAATTGAATTCAGTTAATAATTATAAATTTTAAGTATAAAAAAATAGACTACTGCCGGTGACACTCAGGGCACTTCTGTAGGCCATTCTCATCGCAGTACGAGCATTTGAGCGCTATAAAGGAGTCTGTCCAGTTGTTACGTAATAACGACTTCTTGCTACCGTTGCAAAACGTACAGGGTATGTAGCGATGACCGCCACACCCATTGCAGCTGATCATAGGATTGTGCTTCTGTAAAACAAAACAAAAAGAAAGAAAGAAAACTGTGATTACTATTATTACTTTTGAAAGGATTAACAGTGCACAAATCTCTTGTAAAATGTTGGGAAAACAGATTGATTAATTTCAAGCAAGAATATTTTATTATTTGCTTAGAACTTTTAGAGCTTGGATTAATTTGGGGGTTAAATCATATCAGTTGTTGAATTAGAACCCTTAAACTACATGTACCGGTAATGTCAATAATATGCAAATATGTCATTCCCTTAAAATGGAAACAATCTACATGTATGTAAAAGCTCTCTAAGATAAGTAAACTATGGCACCAGATATCTTTTGAAGGTAACTGTCAGAATTAATCCAAAGATATTAATTGCATTTAATATATAGGGATGGACATTGTTTCATATCTTATACTGATGTTTGGTGCAAAATCATGTTTATATTTTTCCAAGGTGACAATCACATGTATATTAAGACAGTTCTTAAATTTTCTTCAAATCAAGGTATGCAAGTTTATTTCCACATTTGGTTAAGTACAAAGAAATACAATCAACAAAGATTCATAAGAATCATAATGTGGGAGTAACAAAGGCTAACAGGCTAACAAAGGTAATTCCCAGACTAAATAATAAATTTTAGGTATTTCTGAATGATACAAGAATAGGATATATTGTGCTCTTTAATTGAATGATATCTGATAAAGTATGAATGCAAAGACTTTAAAGGAATCACCCTAGAATTTTTTTTAATTTAGCCTTGTCGATCCATCACCTTTTGAAAACTGTGAACAAAACTTGATGTAATCAGCTCATGATCTCTATGGGATATGGTATTAAAAAATGCCCTTGAGACTTGAGTTATTTTCTTGAATGTCTTTCTGATTGTGTTTCTAATACAATGGGTGTCTTGGCACATCAGAGGATATCTATTTTAGATCTCAGTGGTGTACACATACTCATTGTGAAAACAGAAACTTCATGACTTCACAACTTAAATTCAGTGTTAAGTCAATATTATTGCAGTTGAATCCTTAAGTAGCAGGAAAAAAATGAACCACTCCTGGAATTTACGAACTTTTCATGCATGCGACCATGAACGTCTGGATTACGGTACTCGATTCATTGAATGTGCACATTCATGTGCGACTACTTCCTGATCTAGTCTATGCAAAACAAATGAATGAATTCTAACTCAGCCTTGGAGAAAACAAAGCTTATCCTAGCGAAGTCATTGATAAAGAACACACGTCATGCAAGAAACTTGACAACAATAGACATGTTAAGATATGCGGGCACATCCCGGTTCATTAGGTTGTGGACAATAGATATGAATTCAATTAGGAAACAAAATCTGTACAAAGAATTAAACAGATTTTATTTGAATTTGCAAGGTTAACAAAGCAGTTAGCTCCTCCTTGTTTGTTTGCATGATGTCTTTATAAGATAATGTGATATTTGTTTATGTCTCAAATTATTATGAAACTAAGAGATAATTATATTGAATAATAAGATAGACAAAAGAAAAACAGATTGGAGCGGGTTGGGAAAGAGAAAAAGAGAGAGGGGATAGAGATAGAGGGGAAGGAGAGAGGTAGAAACAGAGGGGCCAGAGAGACATACAGAGGGATTGCAAGTGACACACCTGGAACTAATCAATATACTGAAACATATGGAGAGAAAGAGAGAGAGAGCAAGAGGGTAGAAGCAGAAAAAACCAGGGACAGAGAGATATAGAAAATGAGGGCTTAGAAATATACAGAGATAGACACATAGAAAATAATGACATCAACATTTTCCTGCAGAAAATAATAAAGAAAGAAAACAAAATTAAGCTAAAGAAATTTGGAGGGTGGTTTGATATATAATTCTCACAAAAAGAGTTGATCTTTAATTATTTTGTGGTGTACATGTGTGGGTCAACTTGTATTCCTCTGCGTTTGCTGTTTATCATACCATGGACCTGCATGTGTATGTTTGTTGGTATAAAGCAAGTGCTTTTATAAGTGTAAAATACTTGACAAAGTAGTGCTGAAATGTAAGACATTGATCCTTCTAACAAAAAAGTTGTTAAACCCCAAAGCCAATGTAACAAGTAGTTCCTGCATCATAACATTGACAAAAATCCACTTGTACATCGTGTACCCCTCTTCAGCCACAAACATGCAGTGACACATTCCGTCCAAACTTTGAGGGGGTCATTTGCATTGTAAATTAGCAGTGATGCTTTGACCGAGTTAGGTATTGATCGATGGTCCAGGAACGGAACAAAGACTTCATGGAACACAATAACAACCACCTATAAGAGAGGGGGGTCTGCGTTGTATAGGCCCATAAAGAAAGTACATCTATGTACAGAGTATGCATGAGTGGTTACCGTAAGTACTGAGCTAGATGACTTGCATAGACTGATCAATTGCCTTTGTTACAACTATATACGGTAGGTCTTTTGGCAATTCCTTTGAATGGAGCAGGTACAGTATACCAAAACATGGGAAGATGATGCAAAACAGGTCATTAGTATCTTGATATAAAGCAAGAAAAGTTGGTTAACTTACTTATCATCAAAAAACCTGAATTTATACAGTAGGCAACATAATGATTGGATTTGTGGGAATGATGAGTTGATATAGATTGCTTGGAATTTCGGTCCAAACCTCAAATCAATATCGGTTGTTATTGACCATGCTTTCAAATTAGCTGGCATTATGGCATTATAGCAGTATAGCACTAAAGCCTCATCGACCATAGGACACTTTGTAAAAATAATGGGCAAACAAATTGAACTCTCTTCTTTAGCACATATTCCTCAGTTACATGATATATCCTTTCATTTTAAACTTTTTTGTTTCTGACTTAACCTAATTATCTTTCCCTTTTCTTTGCTAGCTTGATCTTTACATGTATCTCATTTCTCTTTCTCCCAGCATAAGTTGTTCACAGCCAATGATCACTAGTGATGAGATTTCATCCTGTTTATTTCATCATCTGCTTCTCATTATTTGCTTTATTCTTCTCTACAAGTTTATCCTTTAATATATATCTAACATCTTTCTCCCACTTCCTTTACTTTTCAAGAACTTCTATAAATGAAATGTCAACAAAATTGACATAATTTGACAATCGAGTCATTCCTGCTTCTTTCTTCAAACCCAGTGAACAAAATCATTTCTTACAAATTGTGATATTTTTAAATACACAGACAGACCTGCTATTCCCAGTGTTATTTTTTATTGTATACTACTGTCAACACTTATCCAAACAGGCAATTTCACAGGTGAATTCCTTCTTTCATCCAAAATAGAAAATGAAGATAAATGACTATAAAAGATGGAATGCCAAAGTTGCATTTTTAATTGTAATTTTACTACTTTCCATCAAGCTTGAATACCTTTCTTGAAAGGAAAAGTAAACCAATTGCCATGCAGTGAAGAATGGTATTCTATAACAAATATTTTAGAAATATATGTCATTTCACTGAGATGGGTTTAAACTTCAACACACAAAAAATAGTTCAGAATTTCTCTCTCTTTTTGTAGTTTATTCAGTTTTATGATTTTCTTTCTATGTCATTTGTCTTCTTATCGTTTGCTGAAAGAAATAAGGGCATTAACCTTGTGTTAAAAAACATGTATAAAGCCTGAATCCGATGACCGAGGTAATAATATATATATATCTGTAAAGCACTTTGAGAGGAACTTCGGTCCTGAAAAGCGCTATATAAGAACTAGCTATTATTATTATTACCTACATGTAACATTCGTCAGGCTCTCATCAGACTATACCATTTGTGTATTTCAACGATGAGAACAGTTGCCAATCCTAGAAAAATAGATTAACAGGGGCTTCTTTCATTTGGATGTTCTTTTTCAAATCAACTGCAAGCTAAGTTTTTTTTCTATAATTTTTGTCTGCTGGATATATTATTTTGGTTGGAGAGCATTCTTACCTCAAATCTTTTTAGAATTCTCCTCAATTCTCCGGATTCGTTGAGTTCTTCCAGTTTCCTCAGATCCTAGAAATGAAAAGAATACAAAATATAAAAGAGTTTAATTTAAAGGGCAATGTAAATCAAATAATTACATGTAAATGTCAAGATTTCTTGGAAGAGAGAAAGAGAGAGAAGGAAAGAGAGAGCAGGGAAAAAATTAATATTTATTTTTTGGGGGCTACTTTTCAACCTTGCTTGCATGAAAATAACATTCTAAAATTTATTTTGCATTGAACTCTATGCAAATTTTTTGGGGCTCTTTTCTGATTTTCGGGGGCTCTTTTAGGCATTTCGGGGGCTATTTCGCCCTGAGCACCCGTGTATTTTTTTTCACTGAGAGAGAGAGAGAAAAGAAAAGAATAGAGCAACTGGTAGAAAAAGAGAAATGATCTTACAAAATATAAAAATGCTAATACAGATCTCATTGTTGTACTTTCTCAAAGGTTGCTGCAATTATTTTTTTTGTCTAACAGTGTAGCTACATGTAGGGACGGCAATCTTTTGTGTACCAAATATAATACTGTTAGATGGATCTCTAATAAGCACATTGAACTGTCATAAAAGACATACAATAAGCACAGATGACAAATATAATCAAATATTTAAAGACTTAATTATTACCCAAAAATCTATTGTAACTCAAACGTAATAAATGAAATGGTTAAAAAAGCAATCATTTTACTCAACAGATCCTGCTACCGGTCTAATTAAAGATTTGAAGGTTACATAAATGCAGATACAAAAATTCTGCGCCTGCATCGGCATCACGTTTTGGATAACCTTGGACTTGCATTTCAATAGACAGAACACACGCTGTGCTGTATTGGAGTGTCAAAGTCATTTTACACATTCCATTTAACACCTGTATGGAATATTGCATATGGAGGCCTACTAAAATGTGTAAATAACTTATTTTTCTTGTAACTGAGGAAAAGGAATGGTAAAACATAAAGAGAGACATTAAATGAGTATCTGAGATATGATTGTGTACTTGTATTTCTTTAAAGCAGAACAATTTTTGTGTATGATATATACATGTATGTAATTTCAATTTAACTTAACTACTGTATATACATGTGACTTTAAAAGTGTGCTTTTGAATGGGAAATACTGCATTATAGTTTGATGTACATTTATTTAAAGAATTTGATATCACTTTGGCATAAAACAAAATATCCCAAAGCCTACATGTATACTGGTTAAAGCTAGGCGCAAACCCATTTAAATGAAAATGTACCTATCAGAACCCGGCATCATAAATAACATATGAATGAATAAGCTATATTATAAATAGCTTTCTACAATGGCAACAAACCTGATTGGTCTTCAAAAGGGAACCAAAACCTTCATACTAAGTTACTTTTATTGTAAAGTTTAGGATATTTGAATAAATTCAGTGAAAATTTGAACAAAATCAGGCAAGGAATAAGGAAGTTAAAACATTTTTAAATGACTACCGGTAGTTGATTTTGTTCAAATTTTCACTGATTTTATTCAAATAAACTTTACAATAAAAGTAACGTAGTATGAAGGTTTTGGTTCCCTTTAAAATTGCATGGGGAATTTTATAACATAATATACAGGTACATGTACAATTGTACATGTACATGTAGATATGTTTGTAACCAATTCACAAATATTCTTTGTTTAATTATCTACATGTAGCTTTAGCTCTGTTTATGACCACATCTCATCAGAGATCACATAATTTGTCAATAAATATTCATTATCACGCCTTGCAGGCAGTTAAGTGTTGTTGCCATGACTACAATTCAGCTTCAGCAAAGCTTCCAACGTGTGAATTATCCAGTGAAAAAATCAATTAAGCCCTGCTTTGCAAGGTATGAATGAGTTGTGTGTTGGACTGGCAGTCTAATGAATTTTATTATACTGTACATCATACATGTAGCCTTCGTCGATCAGGGTAAAATTCTGTTGTAATTCCTTCTGGTTTTTTAAATTCCATTACATTTATTATAAGTTATCATCCTTTGGCATTGTGAAGGAAAAATATCATATTGAAATTGTGAGAACCAAGGAATTTCCATTACTATTTTTGTAAACAAAATTGTAAATTGTAAACAAAATAATTTTAAAAAATGTAAAAAATAAAAACTAACATTGTAAACTCATTATTCACTTTTCTCTAATCTACTTTCATCATGACTGCAATGCAAGTCCATTTTATCTCTACTGAAGTTTGAACTACTTCTTTCCTTAAAAATGTAAACAATAAGCATATCATTTAATTCATAAAATCATGGCTTTTGGAACAAAACATGATACATGTCTTGAGATTCCATAATACATATTTGCATAATGATATGGAAAGATATTCAAACCAACATAAATTTGAACTTCATGTTTAAAGGTATTACAAAGTTTTGGTATGGGGTCATGAATTTGGTTTAAATTAACTTATTGGAAGCATATGCATTCCTACAATATTCATTGATCGTTGTCGCGGTTGAAATCGAGTCTAAAGTTATGAAATTATAAATAATAAACTCTTTATGTTGTATAGCTCCCTCTCAAGGTCAAGATATCAATTTAGCTATGAAACAATGTTTCTTGACTAAAATCGACCGATTAGCTATTCCCGTTTGGAAATTATATATCACAACTACATATTCTGAGATTTTCATTGTCGCAGCTACCATTGTACGGCCGTAGGCGCTATTTGAAATTCATCAAGATTTACCGGGAGCACCGGTAAATTTGTATATTCAATTTTTCTCGAAAACAGAAGTGTTTTAGGGTTTAATTTTTGTAGTGCTTATAATACATCTACAGGGGCATCCTAATATATCAAAATTGAAAAGATTCACTATCCACTCAAATTTCAAAAATTCCCAAAACTTTGTAATACCTTTAATGCAAAAGAATTTTATTGACAAATAGATCCTTTTCTAAATCAAATATCCTCAGCAAAAATAAACAAGAATTTCATTACAAATCTTCTTATCTGCCTCTACCATGGATTTACTAACACTGGTTGTACCATTTTACATGAAAAATTATTTGGAAAGGCTAGTATCCAAATATACTGTATGAATAGAAATGTTGATAATAAATACATGCTTTTCATAATCAAATATTCTCTGCTAAAATGAATATAATTCATCCCAAATGGGTTTAGAAAACTGTTTGTCACGAACACATACCACCATTCTCTTATTTCTAAACATTAATCTTCAAGTTATGTCATATATTCCATTTCAACATGATTCTCCTTTGAATGTTGGTTTACAGGTTCATTTACTTTGCTATTTGTCAATAAACCATACCCTTTTCTTCCATTTCAAAAGAATATTTCAAATTTCACCACATTCTGAGTCAAACAGTCATTACTGTGGCCTTGCTTAGCCTACTTCGTAAACGAGAGATAGTTTGTTCTAAGGGAGACAAGAATAGACTAAACTCCGCACCTTCTCTTTTCACCAGTGCAAACCATGTGCAAACAGACGGAACAAAAGACGACTGTGTGGTTGCATCAGAAAGCAAACAAAGGTCTGAAAACAGTGACAGGACTATGCATAATACATGAAGGAAGTAATATGCACATGTACATGTACATGTAGATGTATGCTTACAATAATGACAAACCTACTTTGTTGAAACTTATTTCAGACTTGTTTCTGATACTTGTAGCATTGTACATGCAGTTTATAATCTGTGTTGGCTCCACTCAAATAAAAAACTGTCTAACAAGTTTTTTTCCTCATTTCTCGATCAAAATAACATGATACCATCTGCTGAAATACAAAGTAGCTTTAAAGGGATCGTGTAACAATGTTAAATCTGAGATACACGGCCCTACGTGTTATCAGTGTCTGTGATATGGTAAAATATTGAAGCCCTAAAAAAATTGCGCTTCAAAATGATCAAGAAGTGCCTCAAAAAAGTAAAAATCTTTGAGTGACCGGTTTTTCCATACTAATTTTCCCCAATAGACTGTAGTGTTTTGAAAACCGTCAGGCGAACGGTTTTCAAAATTTGTAATTCCAATCATAAATATCTTGATAATCAGGCAGGCGATCAGCTTGTAAAAGTCATGGGGTTCCTGACTGACCTAAAGGTTTATAATTATCATTGCATCATGAGCTAAATCCAGAATTTTGTTTCAGAATCTGAGACAAAGTTACCGGATCCCTTTAACAATAGCTACATGTGTATGCATGTATGAACATTGAATTAATTAGCTTCTCATAACAAGATGTATTTGTCTACATGATGTCTGCGGTGTAGGTTTAAAGGATGATCATTCATGGATACCTTTCAGTTTGTGAACACAGTGCCGTTCTTTTGACAAACATCTTTTGAGGATATTTGTCAAAGGAATGGATTTAATCTTTTATCAAGGCTTATATCTAAAGATTACAAGATAACTTTGGTGTGGGATTACACCATCTTAAAGCGGACCAACAAAGGTACATGCATCTTGGGTTTATCTGTCACAAAAAACACCTACTTGTCAATCAGATATAATTTACCGTAGTTGACTGGCCCAGTAAACTGACCCTTAAACTGAAATACAACATGTAATACTTAAAATAAGATATAGTATAGGAACAAGATGACCCATTTATAAAAACTAACAAAAGTCCCTCATTTTATTTGAAGAATACATGTGTATTATGTATGCTCCTCTTAACTCCTTGGTATCGACAACTTTCCTTTGTAGTTTTGTATGTTAATATCAGAAAAAGAAGTAATTACCAAAAAAATATTCTCTTGGCACAGATGCCCCCAACACACTCCTAGAAATAACGTTGTGCATTTAAACCCCTATCTGTTAAGAGCCAGAAGTGCATTAGCATAATGTTAAGTGATATGTTAGAATGCCTTTCTCAGCAGGAGTTTGAAAGAAAAAAAAGACCAAAACAAAAATAAAGTAAACAAAGAAAGAAGAAAAGAAAAAAATTGTCACTCCCCAAGCATAAAGATCCCAACACTCACCCCGACCAACTCTCCATCTATAAAACAGATAGGCAAGTTGATATCTTCCGTGGTGCCTAGTCTCTCCTCCAGCTCCTGCTGATGTTTTGCGTTCATGAAGAGATCCCGCTCCTCGAAGCGCACCCGATGATTCTGGAAGACTTTGCGGACGTACTGGCAGTCTTCAAAAGTCTGTCGGATGATCCTTACGCTGGTCGTGTAGATGATTATCCTACCAACCTCATCTGCAGAGTTTACTACTGGCGTTTTCTGATTGAAGAAATCAAATTTAAATGAAGTAAAATTATTGTGACTGATAAAAATGTATCATAGTAGGCTGCAAAAATGGTACATCAATCGTAAAATATTGATTCAATGAAAATGAATAATTAATATTGAAGTAATATTCACTTTATAATAGTAAAGTAACATTAAAATGAATAAAGTGATTTTTTCTTCATGTATAGATGCGTTCAGTTGTGGCTAAATACAGGTAGAAATGTAGAAGCCATGAGAAATATTGACAAAGTATTATAATTATTATAGTTTTTAATGACAGCTGTATATATTACAGATCAGAGAAACTAAAAATTATGTAAAACACTGGTATATGAGTGACAGCCTTGCTCGATTGCCCGCATTATGAAAACATTCAAATCATAGCTTAAAACTACAAAAATTGCACATGTATGTAACATCAATTTAGGAATGAAGGTGTGTTATCATCTGTTGTTTGAACCTGTAGGAAATGGACTGGAAAGGAATTGGTGACATCACAATAACTTCAAACGCTATCCCCTTGAATCACAACCTTCAATGCTTTTCATCAATATCTTTTCATGAATATGATTTAGATTTGAGCTGGAACGTAAAGATTTCAACACAAAGGTTGACATTGACAGAAAGATGAAAGCAGATAATTCCTTTTACGCTCACGTCAAGTTTTGTTTGAATAGGGTTCCAAAATCCATTATTCTGCGCAAACAGATCGTGAGTTATGCGGGCTTGAAGTGCAAATACACTTTGCACGCTTATACCCTTTTTTTAAATGAGAAATGTCTCCCAACATAAAAAAATCTATTTGATGCCTTTACCTTAAAAGTATTTCAAACAATACCTTGTATAAATCTAATTCTTATTCTTATTATTACATTAACATACATCATACATAATTCTACAAAAATGACCTCCCAACAAAGAATAAGAAAATAATAATACAAATAAAAGATTAAAAGTTAAACAATAAATAATTAAAGGAAAATTAAAATAGAAAAAGAGTTTTAAAAATATAATAAAAACATGAAAAACTGAAACTGATTTTTTTTTACCATGGATCATAATGACAAATTCATTACTCACAAAAAAATATTGAAAATCAAAGTAATATGTGAAGCTAAAAGTAAAAATGTATCTGGGTTCACCCCTAAGAAGGATCTGGTGAATAGAAGTGTACAGACTGTCCAAAAAGAATAACATTTTGACTTGTCTGAACTCTGATCCCCCCCCCCCAACAAAAAAAAAAAAAAAAAAAAAAAACTTTTGAATGGAACCAGTTGCCATTATACATGGGTAACAATCTAAAAAGAAATCACCGTGGAGACCCACTATATCACTTCCAAAAATGAGTAACATAAATATACCATCACTGCAAATAATATAACTATAGCATACATATAGCTTTATAGGCCTAATGCAACTGAAAACTCTCCCTCACATGTAACTCCCATGAATAAATAATAGGGAAGGGGGCATACATTACAATTACTGATCCATTCAATTCATAGACCAATCAAAGGGTTATCGATCAGAAAGAGGGGGACAAAGAAGGTACAGCCCTGACGTTCTCGCTATTTAATGGCGACTTATTTTGGATACCGCTGCCTTTTTATTCACATACATGTATATAGATAGGCTGCACTCAGTACACGGAAAACATGGCACCCCCATGTATTGTATGCTGCCATATATGCCAATATACATTTTGTGTAAATTAATTAGTTGCACAGCTTTGCACACTTGGTGTGCAATGCTAAATTCTATCATATGAATTAAATTTCTATGAATATTTGTTTATTCATCTTGCATGGTGTACAAAAGTTCAAAAATTGATCTGTAACTAGAAATTACACACATACTATTTACAATGGAGGCTTATACAATTCTAATTAACAGATTATTAATGTTGAGTACATGTACAGTATACTGTACAGGTAATCTGTTTTTTGTAGTACTACAGTAACACAAAAAATTATTTTTACAAGAAAATTGAGTGAGGGCTTGATATTAGTCTATTCTTACATGTAGGTTCATATTAAATAAAACAGAATGTTAAAACAAAAATATTTTAAAAAAATAGTCATACATGTACATACCCATGTACAAAAAAAACTTTGTTTTAAATGCACTTTTGATTACATGTTTGTGCTTCATGTACATGTACATTGTACATGTGTACCTAATTATTAATTTCTATATGAAAGGTTTTGTATGGTAGCAACAGCTTCAAAGGAAGCAACACTATTTCATGAAACATAATCATTAGAATTGGTGCTGTAACATCACGGATATCTCCAATTCCGTTTAACCGCCAGTCAAAACCGGACGGTTTTCGGTTAAACGATTAAAAAAAAACGACTCTGTCGGCAGCAAGCCAGGTCCGTGTGAAAAAGCGGGAAGGTCTTTTATTTAACTGCGAGGTGCATTTGAAGGCGCCGATTTGTGCTTGTGAACTTGTCACAAAAAATAGTAACAATGTCGTTTTTAGAAGAATGTGTAAGATCATTAATGTAAATTAAAATCAATAGAGTACCTAGGTCCTAGAATAGAACCTTGTGGTACACCATTTGTTATATAATTATTATTATAAACTACATATTGAGATCTATTACAAAGATTACTTTCAAACCAAGAAGACAGACAAATTGGAGTGTTGTTCTAGTTTCAGAGTGGTGAGTCAACACACAAATTACTGATCTGGGAGACATTGCCAGGCATAGTGCCAGGTGAAGGGGCATAAATCGAAACTTAAAAAAAAAAAAAAAAAAAAAAAAATATTTAAAAAAAAAAAAAAAAAAAAAAAACGGGAAAACGAAACCGTCCAATTGAAAACGGAATCCGCCATGGGCGGTCGGATACCGGACGGTTAAACGTTTGACTACAGCACTAATTAGAATACATTGACTAACTACTGGTCTCATTTTTAATTGTGGAATTGTGGATAAATGTACTGAACATTTGGGTATCAACTATCAAGATCAAGCACCGATATTGTATAAAGTGTTGTAATGGGAAATAATAAAGTCATGATAATTTATCAAACACTTTTTTAAAATAATTTGAAGTGTTTGGAGTATTGTGATTGGAAATAATAAAGTCATAAATTGCCAAACACTTTTGTTAGGTTTATAACTTCTTGCTTTACCAAATTTTCTTCTTCTTTGGTGTTGGGTGAATGCAAACTCTGTATAAAGGCCACTCACGTTGGCTCCCTCTAAAAGGAAATGTGTGTTCTAGGACCTGTCTAAAAAGGCTACCTGTCTTCAGTGGCCAGTTTTGTGTTACCCAAGGTGGCCTTTATAGACAGGTTTCAATGTATAATGTAACATGATATTTATTGCACAATGCACATCATATACATGTACATGTTTACAAATGTAAGTAACACAATATTTATTGCATACACTGTACATGTTTATGTAACATGATATTTATTGCATATCATATCATTACGTGATCCTATTCACTGTTTTTCTGTATTTCTTACATGCCCATGAAGGGGTCATTAAAGAAATAAAAATCATTGTCATTGTCATTCAGAATTTAAGGTGGGGAATTGATCTTTCATCCCTAACCTAGACCTGCCCAACTATTAAAATACTTGAGGAATTCCCTGCATTTAATACAGTGTCAATATTTATAAGTAAAATAACAGTCTGGGGTTTATGGGGCTAATGATAATGAACCTTTATCATAGGCTGATAAGACAATCCAGACTATTGGACTGGGGAATAAGGAGGACATAGTCTAATCAGGGGTCTAACCCATTACACTGTCTGTATTTAATTAAGGATAGGATTACAATCTTACAAAGAAGGAACTTAGGTAATCTAGGAGTTATGATCAAACTTTAGGAGCATCAAAATATTTGTAAGGTTGCCAATTAAAGTGTATGAACTTAAATAAGGACAAAGCTCAAATATCTAAAGATATAATAAAGGATTGGTTACATCAACTAAATTCACATTCCCATTAAACATCTAAACTCAATTCAGGACAAAGCCAAAAAGCTTACTTTTCTGAAATCCTTCTTGCATATATTAGATTATAAGTGTGGATAATGGGTTCTCTAAAAGTCTTAATAAAATGTTTACTATAATATTTTACAGCCAAGAGAAAGAAAAACATTGAGGGGTTATATTCTACCATCAGGAAGCTATGAGCTTAATATTGGCAGCTGTTTATTAGCTACTTGTAATAGTGTCTATAACTCTTAAAATATTTTGTAAAATTGGGACTTTAAAATTCAATGGCTATTTCCATTTGCAACCTATTTCTTCCCTTTTTCCCCAATAATTAAAGACCCCAATGGAAATGAGCTGATAATCATCTTGCATATATGTTACCCTGTCAAGGTGTATATATATTTTTTCTCTTTCTCCTTTATTTTTCATAATATAAGTGTACTTGGATAATGAACCTCATCAATCAATAAACAAAATTAAAAAAACGTACCAATAACCACATCTAATTATGTAATACTTTGTAAACATTGGTAAATTTGTTAAGCAAAGTCTAGATTCATGTCACAAAATGATGGAAAAGGGGTTGAAACATTCAAAGTTGAAGGCTTATTAACGGCTCCAGACCATGACTACTGTTTCAACTGCCATGCCAACCAGGCTGAATCACCCATCATAACCACACAACACCCTAATCCAACTAACCCAAATGTTTACCACCCAAATAGATCCATGTTTATCTTAATCCCTTACCCTCGCTCTCTCACTCCCCTCTCTCTTATTTTTACTCTTTCTTTCTCACTTTCTTTTTCCTTCTCTCTTTATCCCTCGCTCTCTCTGTTTTTCATTCCCCCTCTACCTCCTTTTTTGTATCCCCCCCTTTCTCTCTCTCTCTTTCTTTCAATCTCTCTCTCTCATCCAACCATTTCTCTCCCTCCCTCAGATATAGGGCTTTTAGAATGTTTACTGGTGGTTTACCGTACTCTCTCTCTCTCTCTTTACTCAGAGGCTCTTCATGTGCATATGGGTGTGACACATCACTTTTCACATAATGACCTTTAATATTTACTTAACTGGGGACATAGACAAAGATAATCTTCTGCCTTTAGTCCATAAATACCTTTTTTAAACCTTTTTTTAAAGGATGCCTTTGAATTTGATATCCTTTTACGATATATTAGTTTTCACAAACAAAACACTTCTTTACTTTAAATTAGCATGCTTTTAGGATTTGCTTGTTTTGTTTTTCTTGGTTTGTTTTGGTCATACTTTTGATCTATATTGTTCAGTCAATAAAACTGATTAAAGAAATGAACCACTTTTAAAGCAATACCAATTATAAATATTTTTCCAATAAATTATGAAATCGTGGGCAATAATGTCATGTAAATCTTCATTTTCATAACTTAAAACTCATTTTGTACAGCCTCCTGAATATAATAGAAAGTTAGAAACAAACCATGATATTGGATTTATAATTTCTACAAGTTGATGTGTGCCATACAGTGTATCTTCGTAAATCAACCAACAACCAAAAAGCAGGTCAGCATACATCAGGATTATTGAATTATCACTCCAGTGTCACTTTCCTACTTCAATAATTGATAGGATACTGGTGGGATAAGCCCCCCCCCCTCATTAAGTACCTGTTACAGAAGATCTCTCCACACCCCTATAACCCATTTGCTACCCCTCCCCCACTTCAACTTAGTAATTTAGAATTTTAGATAATCCTTTGGGGTCACAGATTTGCTCTAAAAATGGGTATAAATACATACCATCACTTTCTTCCTTGTACCTGTACAAACATTTGTATACATCTGAAGTATTAAAAATTGACTGATATTTATAAGTAGGGCCTACATGTATATGCTATATTTGGATAGAAGATCATTTAGATTCCCTGTTTAAAATGTTATGTCACTATTTATACTGATATGTTATATTCATAACATGTATCTATTATATTTTAGTATTTATAATATTCATATCTTATGAAACATCATATGCATGTCTTTAACAATCTATTGATATTTATTTGTTATAATAATATATAATATTTAATATATTTTCATGACCTATACGTTTACAGATTTACAGCAACATGCGCATGAATAGGGGGAGATGTGAGTTGGTCTAGCCATACGTTCACTTGGTCAGTTCTCTGTCTTCGCCTACTAACTGACTAAAGGTATTACAGCAGGTCCCCTGACGTAAATAATAATATATGATTAATACATGTCTATTAAAACCCAAATTATGCTCAAACACCTGTACAATAATGTATTTGTATTTTATATTCTCTCTGAATTACTTCACCATTTGCTTTAAAAAAAGATATAAAGAATGGAATATATTATATTCATAAATACATCATCATATTATGTATGACAGGAAACATAAATACAGTTTTAAAATTCATTTTACAAAATACTAATATTATACAAACCTTTTTATTATCCAGTGGTTTAAACTCGAAATTGGCTATGCCAGCCCTGACCCGGTTTTTGACACCTCTCACTGTACCCTTCACACTCTTGATATCGACACCATCGCCACTCGCCAGCCCTCTCCGACCCACAAACCTCAAAGTTCTGTTCTCATCCTCTGGCGTCTTCTTGGGCGATTTCAAATTCTCGTTCACATGAAATTGCATCTGAGACTGATATTCGTTATTATTCTCACGGCTGTTGTTGGTGTTGATTGTCATATTTTTCGGCTTCTTTTCATGGGCAGCGAACGCCTCTGGTACGTGCAACTGCATCGGAAAACCACGGCAGAGGTGGTCTGTAAAAGACGAAGAAGATGTAGACATTGAAGATGAAGATGGCGAGCTCGGTTCGTCCGATGAGACTTTCATTTGCTGAAAATAAGTGTCCAAATCCTCCTGACTCTCGATGTAATATAATCCGGACTCGCTGATGGGAATCAACTTTTTAGATCCTTTACCCCTGGGTGTAGAAGGCGATGCCATCGCGACCGGAAGATGGAAACATAAAACGTATACTAAAACAAGTAAAACCACTTGTTACGACCACTGTAGTTATAGCCCGGTACACCATATAAAATGCACTCTTACACGGCGACGCCACAACAGTAACTAATGCATGCAGCGAATACGACAGTTGGCGTTTACATTGTGCTCTGTGTTGTCGAATGCTAAGATTCGGATGGATGCATACCGCCAGGGGGCGTTGTGAAGATTCAGTATAACAGTGGTATCAGTGCGTGGATAAAGAAGCCTTTGTGATGTGACAGGACTTTCTTGAAAGAGTTCGTTTACGTCAAAGTCCGAGAACGCGTATTTAGGCGATCGATAAATGTATGGCTGAACTCTACGAGTACAAAATGATATGGAATGACCCGGAACGAGTTTAGTGGGAATTTAATGAGGAAATAGCTTATTAGGGTTAGAAGACGGACATGGATTTCCAAGAAGGACATGGATTTCCAAGAAGGACTTGGTACTGAATTGGATTGGAATGAGCTTCGATGCCGACGGAGCAAATCTCCTATCCCCTAAGTTACCCGGACCATGCTCACTGCTTCCCCAAGTCCCCAAATTTGGAGAGAGGAAAATAAGGAGGGGTGGGGGGCAGAGGGGTTGTTTGTAAATCTTTTACCTGAGACTTGAGAGACAGTTATGATAATCAAAAACAGCAAAGACATAGATAATTTTTGGTCAAAACCTGACTGAGGACTTCTTTTAATTGGCATTAAACAGACTACGAATATGGGGATCATATCTAGAACTATATATCGTTAAAGATATAGACCGGTATGGTTAAAATTGCGGTTCAAGAGTTTTGAGTGCAAAATATCCATTCAATATTGTTTAAATATTGCCTTCATAGGTTTAGATGGTAATACGTCAACCTAAATTCGCAGAAAAAAAAAGCAGAAATAAATGCCCAAATGTTCAATGTTACAGTGCATTCGCGATATCTATTGGTGATAAGAGCTTCCATTTCATTTTTTGAGAGGGGGGGGGGGGGTTCCAAAGTTGGTCTATACCTTTGATATTTGTAAAGAAGCCATTTAATTATTAATATGGGATTTAGAGGAGAGGTGGGAGGTGGAGGAGGGGGGGGGGTTAAAGAAGCCTTTGTGATGAGACAGATCTTTCTTGAGAGTTCGTTTACGTCAAACCCCGAGAACGCGATCGATAAGTTTATGAATGAACTCTACGTTAGGGGGGCATAATAACGAGGAAATTAGGATTGGAAGACGGATGTTGATTACAAAGAGGGACTTACTGCTGGATTGAATTTGAGGTGAGATGAGTGAGCTTCGCTATTGACGGAGTAAATCTCCGAACCATGCTCACTGCCCCCCCCCCCTTATTCAAAAAGAGGACAAAGGTCAAAACGGAAGGTGATGGGTACGGTCAGTAAATATTTCACACAAACGAGGTTCACTTGAGAAACTTGAGTCCTATGATTGAAATAATCAAAGACGTAGAAACTTGGGTCAAATTAATGAGGACATTTTTATAATTGTCATAAAACAGACTCCAACGTTTGATGATCTTAACTAATTTCTGATAATTGTGGTTGATATACATCGGGATAAAACACTGTCTTTTGTACTTAAACCTTGGAGGCCTCATGAATACTTCTTTACTAAGTTTTAACATATTCTGGGATATTTTATTGATTTCTCGTAAACTATTTTGAAGCAAATCTGTATGGAGTTTGATTTTTGAATATTACATACAATTTTTTACTCGTAATCTTCGTTCAACAACCAACACACATGTATACTTATCATTCCCAAATCTAGACTCTCAGCAGCTGAAAAACGTTTTGCAGTAGTTGCATCAAAGACTTGGAACAGCACCCCTCTTTCCATAAGGGAAATTACCTGTCTTGCCACCTTCAAAAGATCCCTCAAAACTCACATTCCCCCCAATGATCTATGTGATATACTTCCTGTTCTGTACATTTTTTGTCCTCTTTTCATATATTTGTATTAAGCGCTATCAGGCGCGTACGCAGGGGGGGGGGGGTTGGGGTTAAACCCCCCCCCTTTTTTTTTTAATGTGCCGGCGCGATTTTACAATTTTCGGGAGCAAACAAATAAAGCTGAGTCGTTGCGAAATTTTGGGCCCGATTTTAACCCCCCCCCCTTGAAAAATTCCTGCGTACGCCACTGAGCGCTATGGTATACTTATTGTTTTTAGCGCTCCTAAATATTCGATATTATTATTATATTATATTATAAATTGAAAATATTGATATTGAATAAGAACAAATAATAAAGCAGATTGGTTATTTTTACGATTCTTGATATTCCTGCCAAATATCACAGCGGTTGACGGTTGTCCACCCCCCCCCCCCAACCGTGGCGGCAGCTAGGTCTGGACCCTCTCCCAATGCCCTCCTGTCACACATTTTCCTCCCCTCCCCATATCGCATTGCCCCTTTCTGGTAAAGAGATCAATCCAGTCTGCTTTGGGACATAATTTTGTATTGAGAGTGGATTATGCCACACTAATTACCCATTATAACACCATTATAACAGTGTAAACAAGCAGAAAAAAGAAGAAAATTGGAAAATAGAACGTCCTGATAAATGCTATACCATCGAATTTTCGCATGTGAGTGGGTTTAGCGGTGCCTTCACTTGGTCAGCTCTCTGTCTTCTGGCTCAGGCGTATGTAGGTTCGAAACTGAGTCACGTATAATTTCTGTCAAAACTCAATCATAAACATAAACACGATCTGCGTGCGATCTAGCGATTGGCACTCCTCACATTTGTGTTTACCTAATATATATCTTTTAAGAAATTGTTTTGGCATTATGATACTCGTGGTAATGGTTTGTTTATATTATAGCTCAAATCGTACTGATTCTGACTTTTCATTAATTTTTGGACCTTGCTATTGACTTCAATAGTAGATCCTACTGGAGAATGTTAAAAGAAAACAAATAGATTAACTCTACCGTAAATGAGGGCGCCATTTTTTATATCTAAAAATGCATACTCTTTAGTAACGGTTAATGTTTTGGTAGATAGTGATTTTACTTTTTTTTTAAACCAAAATTGATAAAAAGTGAGATAAAGTAGTTTTAAATTATTTATAACTGTTATATAAAGACAATTACAAATTAGTTTGCAGTGTTAAGTGATTCATAAAGAGAAAAGACACTAAATTACGATTTTAACAGCGAAAATTCTATAAGTCGATCGATCATGTGAACTGTAAATGAATATTCATCGATTCATTTGCAATTGAAGCAAGTTTGCTTTCACAACAGAAGGGTCTTTTCAATAAGCCATGGTTCATCAGAGAATGAGTTATATAATGTAATCCATGTGTTAATTTGGTTATCAGTAACTTATACCTTGCATGAGGGTTTCCTGACATAGCAGAGAATAACGCATACTAAACATGTTGAAGCTTCCATACTAAAGTACAGAAGAATATACCAGTTTACCAACATATTCAAATTGTATGCATAATATTTTAAGAAGGTTATTCTTGACAAACCGAAAGCTTGACCGACATAGCACCAAGCAATGTATGCAAAACTGGATTCCAAGTATTGTGGTTCATTCATTAATAACAGGTTAATGGATACATCGTCACTAAGGTCCCCTGGAAAGAAACATCCATAATTTTTAATATGTTCGAAACTGTCTCACGTCTTTCGGATGGTCCACATACGTAATATATATCTGAGTTACACTAAACAACAACCTCCACTTACACACTTCTGATTCAGATGTTTTAATGACTGTGAAGCAGTACATGAGGTAGAAAATGTTGGTCTTTTAGTGATCCCACAAGTTTAGAGCAGTGTAAGAGAGCACTAGGCTATTCAGAAAAGATGGAAGGAGGAATTTAAAGGTCAACAAGGTAACTCCATGTAGATATCAAATTTTAATTTGAAGAAATTTGTTCGGAGAAAATATTTTTGTAACAAATGTTTTATAAGAAAATTGACTTACAGTCTATGAATTATGATGATACCATCATTAATCGGCCATATTGTATTTCATATTGTTTACAAAAGTATTATTTGACGAATTTCAGTTAGAATTATTTGAATAAACCATGATGAAATTGTACTAGGATGTCTTGGTGAGTTACAACGCATGTTTAAATTCTTCATTTAAAAAAATGTCTGTTTTTGTGATAGAAAATTTGGGTTTTATATTTCAACCTTTAAAAGGAACACAAAAATCCTAGTTATTAACTTCCATATATGAAAATGATTGTTTTTAGGAAGCTTTTATGATGGTTATATCTGTAGCGCTATTGTAGCCATCTCATGTAAAATGAATGTAAGTAATTTAATTATTAACTGAAAACAAGATACTTGTAAAATTATATTTATAAGGTAATTGTGACTTTAAATAATTGTGTTCTATCTTCATTATAAATTTTTAAAAAGGTAGTTGATTGTAGCATTCAGTCGTATGTCACAAGTTCTAAACCATGTCTTGGATAGCATCAGATCCATCTATACCATCGAACCGTGTTGACCAAACTCTGTGTATAGATGGCTCTGGATAGCATTAGTGCCCCTTTATAGAAGACATGGCGCCCCCTACGTCAAGTGGGAAAGGAAGGCAAAACAAATTCTGGCTGTTTTTTAACTGAAAATGAGTTGCGGACGGAATCAAACTTTCCTTTTCACAGCGACATAAGGTTTTGTTTTATATAGCATTATATAATATATTATAAGTAGATTTGGTATGGTGGAGTGAAGAAGTCATACGACTGTAAATCATTTATTATGTGGTAGAAATTAAAGATAAACTTTAGTACTGGTAATGCGATTGCATTGTAAAAGAAAAGGTGTGAAAGGATCAGAAACAGTTGATCATGTAGCATGTAAGTATTGGTGTGCACTGCAAGGTTCTGGAGTCATCAAAATCATAATAAATTTGACCGAGTTTGTAAAGTAACAAACACTCACATAGAAAGCTATATATGGGACAACACACATGGTGTCGAGGATGGTACTACCTTGGTTTCCTTGACTTTCTATGCTCATTACTCAGCCAGTATACATTTTCTTCCAAAATTGTTTGGCACATGTCATTTATTTGTAATCTTGAACATTCAGTGTAAGTTTCGTTTGATTCTGTGAGAATTAATTTCTTTTTTTTTACCAGTACTGGAGTTTATCTTTAATGTCATGGCAAAGCTCATTTATCTAGATTTTCCACTCGACGCATTTTGCACCGTTAGATCTAGGGTATTGTTGTTTCAATATATTCATTGTTTTGTTGTAAGAGTTAGCTCATAATAAATATACATTATTATCATATTCTTAATCAACATTATCTTCATCATCATCATCATCATCATCATCATCGACATCATCATCATCATCATCATCATCATCATTATAAATATGTGCATAAGGTCGAAGTCATACCATATATGCAGTAGGTCTATGACGATCTTGATACTGTTTACCTTACAGGACATGAACGATGCCAAAAGAATATATTTAAAAAATAAAAATAAAAGTTTCTCAGTGAATCAGTGAATAAATACGGAAACAATGATGATTTTGTGCTGATGTTGTTGTTTTATATAATCATAAGAGTTTAGCTTATCATACAACGATGGAAAAAAAATACTATTTTCATTCGTTGTTGCCCTTTCTCTTCATTCTTTCTTTTCCGTTCATTATAGAGCACTGTATACCATTGATTATTTTTAATTATTGTATTTCATTCTTCTGCTTTTCCATTCATAATAGAACAATAGATATCCTTGATTTTTAATAACTGTAAATACCTTCCATTTCATTTATCACAAAGACGTATAAACAATAATTCGGGTTTCCATCCAAAGTCATCTAGTTGGTAACAGAAAAAAAAATCGGGCAACAATAGATTCTATTTAGAAATTTGATTTCTGGTAGATTCCACCTAACAATATGAAAAATCAAACCTTGTGGCTTTTGTTTTAGTATTAAAGGCAAAATCATTATTCTTTTCAGATTGTTTAGAGTATCATGAGAAGCGATCAATATAGAAAGTACTGTTGCTTCTCCATGCTTTGGGAGAAGAACGTGCAGCAGCAGCGCAAATCAGTGGTTGCTATGGTGACTGTGAAATTACTTTTTATCTATGCTCGGAAAAGGAACAGTGCATTAGGGTATTTTGGTTTCACAGGTGCAGCAGCTCAAATTTTTCTTGATTTGGAAGCTCTCATCATCTAAGAAGTCGTTTCAAAATACTGAATTGAAAAATGACGCTAAAGGTAGGAATAACATGCTTTCGATGGTTAATTTTTGGAGACGACTACCTTGTTTATATTCAGCAGTATTACAATATTATCGAAAATAATATGTTTTTTCTGCTCGCAGTATGCGAGATTTGTATACGGCTGCAGTCAAGATGATCAACAGCCAACGAGACCGACTACCCCCGAGACCGACAATGTTAACCGACCTTTTCATAGCGCATATAGCCGTCAGTCAACTGGGATGTTCATTGGCCAAGCAGCAGTACACATCATGCAGGGGCGGGGTTGCAAAAAGGGGGCAGAATGTGCTATTCCCCCCTTATACGTTACCCCAGAAGGGGAAAGGGACGCTCCTAAAAAAGAAAATAACAACCTTTCCTCGTCATTGTGTCAACACTTATGGTTACTTTGAGGGTTGATGTCTTGTTTTCTCTGACTGCTAAGAATTATGCCTTGTAAGTATAAGCAACCGGGGAACATGGTCATGATGCTCAATGCCCTAATAGCGAAGAGCGCCAGGACATCGATGTGGTTTCGAACCATGGACCTCCCGCTTACGAGACTACTGCTCTACCACTGAACCATCGCGACTCCTCACTGTCAGAGTATCCTTGAGGGGATCAGACACACAGATGTGGACTTGCCAATACCCCCACCCCACCGCAAAAACACATTACGGCGCGATCTCTGAAATCCAGTATTAATACCGTTATTTAGGGGGGGGGGGGGGCAATTGTATCTTTGCTTTGTGATTCGATAATTCTCCAAAGGTTAGGGATGGATTCTGTCATTTTCAAAGTGTTGAATATAGCCTTTTTCTTTTTTGTCTTGGCAGAACTTCATCCAGACATTTTTCATATTCACAAGCCTGGGTGAGTATCAGAAGAAATGTTTACAGAATTTGTCCATACCGCTATTTGATAGTATTATCACAGACATTTTGCCAAAGTATAACAATTACATAACCAAAATTAATAATTAAGCACTTCGTGTACATCTTTTGATGTTGCGCTAAAACATTTAGAACGCAAGAGATGTGTGTGAACTGTGCTTCATTAAAATGTAGCCAAATGCTAAACGTATTTATAAAAATATAATATATACATGTAGCTTATTGAAGATCATTTCGTGACTAGGTGCACAAAATAAAGTGCTTCCAAATACCATGTTAACAATAATTATGTATAGTACACACACAATTATAGCGGTGCTTCGACAATTGCGTCTTTACGATACTATAGTGATGGTTTGAGTTGTGATTGGGTTTTAGGGTAAGTTTTAGGTTTGGAGTTAGGTTCCGTCATAGTGTTGGGTCCAGGTTTGTAGTTGTAAATTCAGTTAGTTGGGGGAAATTAATCGCGGAGCAGTCGTTGCAGGAGCAAGTGCTAGCTGTATAAAGCCAATTTACAGCACCGATGTTGGGTCGATGTATTACCCCCCCCCTACAAATCACCTACCTTTTCAGAACCCTCTTGTAAATGGAGCGGTATAATTCACTTTAATACCCCCCCCCCCTACTCAAGCTAGTGATGACGTCACGGAGTATCAATCCCTTTTTTTTATTCTTTTTAACCCAGCCGCTGGTGTGTTAGGAAGCCCAAGATGCGATCCGTCCTGGAAAAGCTGCCCTGACGATTTGCTCCCAGTTGTTCTGCTTCTTCAAGAGAATAAAGCTTACTGCAAATACACAGGTAGGAAAAACAAATGTTGGAAACAGAGCCGTCGCATGGAAGTCCGTGTAACACCTGTCAACAATTATTGATAACTATATCCGTGACATTTTTTATGCAATCTCGAACGAGAGAGAGAGAGAGAGAGAGAGTGTAATAGTGATAGTAATAGATTTTAAAATCATCTTCTGGCCCACCAACAACAACAAAAATACGCCTTCATAGAGTTTTTAGGCAGCTCACTTGCCCCCCCCCTCCCCCCCCCCCCCCCCCTTTCACCCCTGTCTCTATCTATCTTCATGACTTTTTATAGCGCTACTGGGAAGAAAAAAATGACACGACTAATTCATTTAAACTCTTCCACATTATGTATAGGCCTTTATTGTTCCTAATCTCAACAAAATTATGCATATATTACTTAGATTGTTCTAGCGATCCGTGCCAGTCTGATGAGGATTGTGTTGAGACCATCAGTGGATTCCATTGCCTTGATCGAGCTAACCCTACTACCACGGAGATCGTTCCAACAACCACGATGACGACGACGACGAAGCCGACTATGAAAGACACAACAACCGCTATGACAACAAGTGAGAATGTTGACTCATTGTTTCACTTTCGGCATGGGAGTACTATTCTAGTTGATTTCCAGTTGCTCTTCCCCTTCCTCTTTCTCTTGATATGATTGATTCCGCCTTACTCTTCATACTCTTCTCAAAGGTATCATAGTTTTGATAAACACAAATCAATAGCTAATTGTTATCAAAATTTTGTTCATCCGAACATTTAGGAATTAGACCCGATTAGAACTCCGAAACCCTAGCTTTATTTAAACATCCTTTGTTGAAGAGGTGTCTATCCATCTTCGGAATTGGCGGGGGCGGGCGGACGGGCGGGGTGTTTGATTAATAACACGCGGTAAATTCTGATATTTGTGACCTGGGGTGGGGGCTGCCCTTGGAATCGTCACCCCTGGTTTGGACTAATATTTAAACGTCAGATAGATCTTGATACCAAATTTAGCCTTGTTTATATTGAAATTTCTTGCAAATCGATGCCTCCCATTGATGGACAGCTACGGGGGCGGCTCCAAGATTTTTTGAAATTTACCGAATAATTCAGACAGGCTAAAAAGTAATAATTTAATGGGTGTTGACTTGAATAAAACCACCCCCCCCCCCTTTACAAAAAAGGGAAAAGAATTTTAGACGGATTGGGGGATCCGCACTTGAGCTCCTGTTATCAGATCAACGTTTCATTCTTCCATTTGCTTGTCACAGAAGACAAGCAAGACGCTGGCGTCAACCAAAACCCCAACAACCTGCCTCCTCCGCCCGTCCTCCTGGTTACAGACAACATCACGAACATCCATGCCCTTAGCCTTTCCTCCCCTCAATCATCTGAGGATCTGGACACGGACTCCGTAGGCGGCCCGAGGGGCGTAGCGTACGATCCAATAGAGGGCAAGATCTTCTACGGTTCGTCAGGGGATCTGGACGTGGGCACCACATCAGCCCCAGGGGGCGTAACGAACGACCCAAAAGAGGGCAAGATCTTGTGGAGGACCTTGAACGGGTCACAAACGGGGACGGTGCCCAACTTACCAGAATGTAAGAAGCTACCGTTGAAACCGATTGGTCAACCGGACGCGATGGGGGCGGTATAAACGAAAATACCCCCTACCTTAACTTAAACCCAAACCCTACATTTTGAAGTGAAAAGAATGTGAAATAGAATAATAATTTGGTTTCACAATCCACTTGCGTACAGTAATTTTTGTGTTGATTTACAGGTGGGTGGAGCAGGATCAAGCAGGTAATCAAGCGCAGCAGAGAATGTTTGTAAAGTAGCTGTGCTATATGATTGGACATATTATATTTATCATCATTATCATAACATTTTCGTTGTTACTTTTATTGTTATTTTCATTAATACCAAAATTATAATAATTATTTATTTTATCATTATTACTATCAATATTATTATTATAGTCATCACAATTATTCTTGATATCATTTTGCTCTCATTATTATTAACATTTGTTTATTTTTATTTCCAGGTTCTAATGTTACTTCTCTCGCCATTGATGAAGAAGGGAGACGGTTACTCGCGGCTTGTAGGG
>JAVYIG010016319.1:0-31724 GCA_035222895.1 Strongylocentrotus droebachiensis | reverse complement strand
GAATAGCCGAGTACTATATGAAAATGAAATGTCGGTTCAAACCAAGGCAATGATAAAATGATTCGAGAACCTGAAAAACAAGCAATTATATTGCCCACCATTATAGTGCGAAATATTTTTTTTCTAACCCGTATACTTGTATAGATCTACGCAGGCGCGGATCCAGGATTTCTAAGGGGGGGGGGGCCCAACTTTTTTTTTTTTTTGCTCCCGAAAATTTGAAAATCGCGCCGGCCGAAAAGTCGCTCAGTGGGGGGGGGGGGGGGGGGGGGGGGGGGGTAAGCGGACACTTTTTTTTTTTTTTTTTGGAGTCCAAAAAAAAATCGCAACGACTCAGCCAGCCGAAAAGTCGCTCAGTGGGGGGGGGGGGGGGGGGGGGGGGGGGGGGGGGGGGGGGGGTAGTGAGCACATTTTTTTTTTTTTTTTTTTTTGGTCCTCGAAAATTTTAAAATTTGCACCCCCCCCTTGAGCGCCAGGGGGGGGGCCCAACCCCCCAAAAAGGTAAAAATCGCGTGATTTTACATGATTTTTTTCTCAAGGGGGGGGGGCCCGGGCCCCCCGGGGCCCCCCCCCCTGGATCCGCCACTGGATCTACGACTATAGAGACACAAACTATATATAGACCCCTATATACGCAGTATAAGCTTCACTATAGTCTACTCTCTAAAACTTGATTTCTAAGCTGAGCTGAATTATAAAGAAAAAGAGAAAAGCCTAAATGCCATTACTTTTGCTATCAGAAGGCTATTTGGCAGATTGCTGTCATATCCAGTCTAAAATCAAGTTAGAAAAGCGAGGTAAGTTTATGTCATTGTCCGTCTCAATCTCATCTCATTGATGATCGAGTTCGGTCTATGCAAAGTACGCGATTTGTTACAACCCCACTCGTTCATTTTTTTGTATGGTAATTAATACCTAATGTAATGGTACCCTCATTTTTCTGGTCAAATTGATATTGAATCCAACGTGCAGCTTCTACTGCGTAAGTAGATATGCAAAGCTAGCTGTATTATGTTGTCATTTGCAAAAGTGTGGAAATGCAGTTGCAGATTGGGGGGGGGGGGGGCTATCAGGTGGGGATCCATGGGGGAGGGGGAGGGGCTGACGGGCCAGGCCCCCCTGACCCCCCCCCTCCAAAAAAAAAAAAGGAAAAGGAAAAAAAAAAATTCTCACGATTTGGACCAAAAAGCCCCGCTTATTTACTTGATGGTCCCTTCAAAACTGTAGGAAAAAAAAGTGCTCTTACCCACCATCCCCCTCCCACTCTACAGATAGGGATTGACGGATACTAATTGGTTAACTGTTCCATACTTTAGGGGCTGCAACAGCAAAAATACGATCACCGTATGGTTTGAGGACCAAGGGCGTATTGGAAATTAGCATGCGTAGTTTGACCGTATGAACGTGATGGAACAATAGGTTTTGAGAAGGTTGTTTAAATTATGATGGAGCATAATCATGTTTTAATTTTGAATACTTACAAAAGAATCTTAAATTTTAATTGATAAGAATTATATGCTTCTAGACCTACTTCCATTTTCTAAAAAAAGGTATGATTTACAGAAAATTGTAGGCCTATACCCTATCACATGAAAATAGTTTGATCTCATTTCCTTTCCGATAAATTTGCGTTAGTAGAACTATTCCCTTCACAAATTTGTAGTTCACTATATACTTCTTTTCAATGAATTGTGCCTAGGTAAAACATGCTTCTAATTGTCAATGTCAAGTCTGGTTTCCTGGCACTGTGTTTCATCAGGTAGAATTTATGATTTACTTTTCTTCTCATTGATAGGCATCGGCTAACTGAGAAAGAAGACAACCATGGATTGGGAAGAATGTGAGTATATGATTATATGTAAAACTATGATAAAAATGTGCCAATATATCACATGCTTGAATATATGTGTGCATGTTTTTCTGTAATTGTTTCCCAACATTGCTGAAATGAGCAAATATACATAAAACAACACAAATGTGAATTATCATTTTTATGCCATTTCTTTAACAAGTAATTACATTTGGTTTGTGTGAAAATGATAACCCATTGCCTACTGAAACCAGATGTGTGAAAGTCTGAGCAGTATTCAGATTGAATTTTCAAGTATTTGATGATTGTTGAAAGTAGGCTTACAGGTTTGCATGGCAAGAAGAAAACTTGGAGAGTAGATGTGCGGTACAACCATTTGGATAGGCCCTATAAGGACTGTTGTAATTCTGTTGATTGAGAAGTCCTGAAATGACTGAGAATCAATATAGACTCAACATTTTCGACAGTTGACCTATCCTTAGAGAGGGGGGGGGGGGGGGGGGGGGGGGTTGGTAATTAATGAGCCCTATATGTTTTTTTTCATGAGAAAAAATTTAGCAGGGAATCAGCGGGGGAATGGGGGTATGGAGCATGCACTATTTCTTGTTTTACTCAACACCCCCCTCCCCCCATCCCTTTCAGAGCAAAACCCCCCCCCAAAAAAAAAAAAAAAAAAAAAAAAAATTGGCCAGGGATGGGGTCCGTCTTCCTTTTTTTATTTAAAAAAAAGGTGTTTTCTTCTTCTCCATAGTAACTTAGTGTTGTGATCTGATGAGCTGCATGAGTCCTGATGGATTTCTTGAGGTATTCTTTATTGTATTAAGGACTCTGGTAATAACAACACAAACAAATATAAACATTCCTTTGAGGACCATCCACATGGTTGTACATTGAATCTACTTGTTTGACCATTGTTTTTTTATAATAATATAAAAAAAATAAAAATATTAGGATTAAACAGCTATTAGAATTTAGTATTGAGTGATGTAATACATTTGTATGCAAATTTCAATTTGATTGCAAGCACAGCATTTGTAACAATGAAACTACCAACTACAGACAGACTTAGTATGTCTCATTTATTACCTCAACTGAACTGCCTTATCCTGTATTGTATTTCTTTGTTTACAGGAATGGTATAGTCCAACAGTGGAGACATCAGCATGCTCCTTTTTTCAAGGCAAGAAAGACAAGATAAATGACAGAGGGATGAAGGAAGAGAAGAAAGGAAGAGAGGAGAGTGAGAGAAAGAGGGAGAGAGAGAGAGAGAGAGGGGTGATATCGAGAGAGAGAAAAAGAGAGAGAAAGGAGGGAGAGAGAGGGGGAGAGAGAGAGAGAGAGAGGTAGAGTGGGAAGAAGGAAATGGTAAAATTAAAAACAGGAAAATAAGATGATTGAGATGAGAAGGCAAGAAAGAGAGAGAGGGAGAGGGGTGGGGACATGGAAAGAAATAAAAACATAAAGAGAGATGGGGGTTGGGGCAAGAAATCAGGAGAGTGTGAGAGAGAGAAAGGGGAGAGAGAGAGAAAGGGAGGGAGAGAGAGGGAGAGAGAGAGATGAGAGAGTTGGGTGGAGGGTAGGGGAAGAAGAGTCTTGATGGGTAAGAATATGAAATCTATTTCATTGACTAGATCAACACAAAAATTATTTTAATATAGGAGATACATTACATTTTCTCGTAAGTTTGGCGTGACATCATCAATGCTTTGTTAACAACACTAAAGTGCAAGTTTGTGCATGTTTGTGAAAATGTTAGTAATTATGTAGCAGGTCTATAAGGGAGAATAGTCCCATCTCAACTAGTTTAAGACTCTTACCTCAACTCTTACAATTTTCAAGCATATTCTCTGCGGTACATGTAATATCAAACCTCTCCTTGTTTCTCTTACCATGAAAGGATTGCATTCTGAATTTCATTGGAAGCCTGAACATAGTTGGTACCGAACTTCTTAGGGAGGGAGACTACCTCACTGCTGCTGAACACTTTGCCAAAGCGATCCAGCTGTTCAATGTTCTGGACCGAGATGGACATCTGAATGATAGATGTGACCTGGCCAATCAGAATCTTCTCTACTTTTTGCATGCGGAAGCTTGTATACGTTGTGTAAGGATTAACGTTTGTTTGCGTTTGTCATTTGTGAAAGGAATTGATGCGATGTCTTGTGTCATGGTGATCAATACCTGCATAACTTTTGAGGTATTCAGTCTCCTGCAGCTTTGATTTGATAATAAATTCCTTCTTTTCAGATAGTTATGAAGAAGCAAACTGCAACGTTTTTTTATCAGGCCTTTCAATAAATGGCAACTGCGCAGAGTGAAAGGTCCTATGCATATTACTAAAATTTGTGTCATAAAATATATATACAGAAATTATGAAGCCTATTAACCTGACATGTATGTCATCATAAAGGAAAAAGACTGTTGTGGTTTATTGCTTCATATCCAACTGAGGGGAAGGAGAAAATTTACAGACTTGACTTGAAGGTATAGATACGTTTTTGTATCACAGTCAAAACAACCAAGAGCATTAGAAATGCAGGAAAGGAGGAAGAGAAAGCTTTGCTTGTCATTTTGAAAAACACTGGTATGTACATATGATGAATAATTTCAAAGACATATTTTGCAAAGGATTTTGCCCCCTATCTGAGATGGATATGAAAAATTAACAAACAAAAGCAAGCTCAAACAATAAGAAGAATAATACACGGTTGAAAAGAAACAAAAATCAACTTTCAGCGATTGCTAAGGAGGAACATAAATAAACCTGTATTTCTCTTTCTTTTTTGATAAAGATGTAGCTCTGAATAGAATAAAGCAGGAACAGTCAATTTGTTCAAGTCATAATTTTTTCCAGGGTCATTTTTTTTCTCTGTCTTTTTCTCTTTTGTCCACTTGTTTGTTTGCAGTCAGATCAGTATCCGAATGGATTGCAATTTCTTGAGGGAGCTCTTCCAAGTTTAAAGAGAGGTAAAGATTTGTTGTCTCTGTATTTTAGAAAGCCAAGCCAACTTCGTCAAAGTGTGTAGATTTAGTCCACCAATCTATGCAGTGCCATAAAAAAATGGAATTAAAATGAAAATGCAGAAATATGTAAATTTACTGTTTATGCCATTATGTTTTTGGGTTGTCTGTCCATCCGTCCGCCCTAACGTTCGTACGTACGTACATCCCGTTCTTTTGATCGATTGATGAATTCTTGCCAAACTTGGGTCATGTATGTATCTTGCAGAGTCAATAGAGTGGTGAAGTGTGACGTCATCAAAAATCTATTTTTGGAATTTCTCAATTTTTCCTTCATTTTCTGAAAGAGCATCAAAAATAATGTCCGAATATCGAAAACCAATTGAATATATTAAGTATTGGCTGAGATATGACCATCTGAATAAATATATGTCCCATGGGAACTCAGTGTCATAGTGCTCTGGTTCATAACATTAGGAACCAGAGCACTATAACACTGAGTTCCCAGCTACGGTACTCTATGAACTGATTAGATTTTGGGGTCACAAGGTCAAAGGTCACAGTGCTCATTATGTATGCAAACATAAATGAAATGAGAAACTTTTCCACCAAACATGAAATTTGTAAATAAATGTGCTCCTTGTTTTTTAAAGTTATTTGCCTGAAAAGATTTTTGTTGATCTTTTCTATTTATATTCATTGATCTACACAAAAAACAGTTGACAAATGTTTCTATCTCCAACCTGAATGTTGATCATGTTGATGCATGTTAAGGAAGATTTATGCACAATTTGCACATTTTAAAATAATCATAATTTGGATAATGGTTAACCCAGCATTTATAAAATTTGCTATATAAGGGACTATATTTATCTTGATCCATTTGTTTGACATATTGTGATTCTCATGTTTTAATTTAATGATATCACAATACTTACATTACATTATATTCATGATTATTTACTATTTCTCTTTTTTTTTAAAGTTTCTGGTGCCCTTATTGAAGATAAGAAAACCCTCAGACTTGTTGCTAATTTGAAGAAAGAATTGCTGGAATACACAAACTCAGACGGTTTGGCAAACGTTTCACTGGACAAAATCAGGAAATACAATACAGAACTGCTCACTTTTGACCCTGATAAAATGGTAATATATGAACATGTATTTCTATTTTCATTTCACTGCATCCTTATGGATATTAATGTACGTTATAAGCCTTAACTCTTTGTTGTCATTCATTTTCTTATTTTTCTTCCTCATATTATAAATGTTATACTGTCATTACTATTACTATCAATACTAATAGTACTATTATTTAATTGGTATATTATTCTTATGACAAAAAATATCATTTTCTGAGGTGTTACATTTCCTTGAATTGGTGCTTGAACTTCAAAATGAATCAATGCAGAAAAAGTCATTAAACATGTGCACGATTTTCCTATTGAATGGTTAAGAAAAAATGGAGCAGAAAACCATAGTTCTAAATAATGTTATATTGTTGACTACTTGAATAATAAAGATTAATCCTCGGGGGTATGAAAGAGACATCTGTTGAGAGCTAGAATGGCGTTAACTCTATGATAGAGAATACGAGTCGGTGCAGTGCTGGCTCCAGGTGTTATATATTATGCACACTTTTCTTAAAAATAGGAATTAATGCATCTGTTGTCATTGGTAAATTAGAGAGAGAGCAGGAGAGAGAGAGAGAGATAAAGTAAAAAAACAGAGAGAGATGGAGTGAAGCTGCGCATGTAGTTTACAAATTTATGTATTCAAAATAAATAATCTTGTCTTTCATAATTCTGCATTAACCAAATCTGTTGATTGATATTGGTCAAATATCAATGTACATGTTATACACATTTTATGCATGAACATATTTGAATTGAAACGTGGTATTGTATTCAGGAAGAGAAATGGGGAGAGAGAGAGAGAGAAAAGAGTGGAGAGTCCTTTTCCAGCTTCATATTTTGTCCGCTGACGGACTTCAACTGAAAATGAGCTAATATTGGAGGCGATTGTTAGGCAAAAGAGCTTTTTTTTATTCCATAGTTGTAGTGAGTCACTCAGGAGGTATGATTTATGTTCCCATACTGCAATAAAATTATGCCAAAAAAACCCAGCCATGACAATGATTGCGCTATACCAGAAAAAACAAAGGGCTGCTCAAAATGTGGAATTCCCCACTCAAAAAACCATGTAAAAAAACCTTGGCAAGGAGATGCATTCATGTTTTGTCAGTGGCTGCCTCTTAGAAAATGAAGTAAGCTGAAAAGTGACTTTCCTTGTGTGCGCCATTTTTTAAAGCAAGATACATAAACATGTACTAGTTGCATGCGAATTGGTGAGTTAAGAATAATTTTATGCCTGCTACATTGTACATGTATTTGAAGATGCATGGGTGATGCAAGTTATATAGAGTTGGAAATACCAGTAGAATACATTGACAGCCACTTGATTTTACAGAGACTTCGCTTACAAAGATCATTCTTTTCTAATAACCATGGGTTTGCATTTTTATAATGTGTATAAAAATATTTTAAGTCCATATGTTTAATGCAAAATGTGGTTTTAGCTTACCTCTTCTATAAACTTTGATTTCACCTTGTGATATATATACCCCTATGCATTTTAGATACTGGAGTGCATGCATTGTACTATATAGTCTGGCCAGACTCGCCGGCTTCAGATGAAAGAGCGATGTGTATATTTAGCATTATACATAATGTGACATACTAGGCCTGTTTTCATCAGCTCGCGATTGCCAAATATCCCACTATTTTCAGACTCGGGATATTATCCTAATGCTCAAAATCGCAACTTCACCAGCCCGATACGCTCATCACAAACTAGATCGAAAAATAATCTTGAGATTGATCCATGCGCACTTCAGAGACCGACTGTACGACCAGCACGTGGATTTAAAATTTTACCCGCGCTGTAAAACGTAAACAAGTACCGGCTGTCAGTGGCTGTCCATGCATGCAGCGCAGGTTAGAGCATGTGCTACAACTACTTTATTTACAAACACAGATATTTGACTATGTACTTCGGTCTGATGAAGACGGGCGCAATCCATCTCGCTATTTGGGAAATAGCGGGATAGTTTGCAAACTAGACCGAGATTTCTTGGGATATTATCCGGCTAATTGCTACTTGATGAAGACGCAAATTAGCTTGATAATTTGCGATCGGGATAGTTCAAATAGCAGGATATTTGGCAATCTCAAGCTGATGAAAACAGGCCTACTGAGTAAAAGCACTGAGTAAAAGACTTGCGTTACTCGTATTCATATGACGATATTATTATTCAAACACTAATTGACAACTCTGTACTGTTTTTTTATTTCTATTTTCTGATTTTTTTTATGAAGGAATATTTTATTTTCAAGCAGGGGATGTGTAAAAACATATGTGCAATAATAATATCTAGGGTGTATAACATGTATAGTATTACATAGTATAGTATTAATGACTGCTTTAAGAGAAATAGTTGTTTTTATACGCTCAAGGGAAGGTTACAATAGCCCAATTGTAACCTTCCCGAGAGCGTATTAAAACAACTATTTCTCGAATATTAAAACAGTCATTAATACTTTTATATGCCAAAAAAAAAGAGTCAACTTATGACACCACCTTGGCTTTTCTCTAGTTTATCTGCACGGTTTTTTTTTATGAGTGTATCTTTGAGAGTAGACTAGATCTAGATTCTAGTCTAAGCAAGATATTTTTACAATTTTGGGGGTGAGCCGGCCCTGTGGGGAATATGGAGAAAAACCTGCGCTTTCATATGACACCTCACTTATTGAGTATCACCTTCAGGATCACGAGCAATATTAGTTTGAATCTTTGGTAATTAAAACATCAACCAATTTAGCATGAGTGCGCAATGGCCAATGCATAGGGATGTGTGCAATCTCTACAGGAAGGATTTTAGCACTATAGCCTACTACTAGAATCTAAGCCTACTAGATCTATTTTGAAAAAAATATGGAGAATTTCACGTACTCTTTTTGGTGTTCTTGCTGTCAGCAAGTCTTGCATTTGATCATCATCAAGAAGTTGAAATCTTGGGAGAGTTTCTTCAGCCATTTTTGCCTTGTTTGGAATTCAATATGATCGAGATTGCCGTATTGAAAATACCGTCCAATTCTTCGCACACGTACGGTATCCTCGATCGCTCAAACCAGTTTTTAACATGTGAACCTATGGGTATTTCACCAAGACTGAACTATTTTCCTGGTAACTGGCATTTTACCGGGAATTTTACAGGAATAGTTAAAACCATGACTGCAATTTCGACCAATCAGATGGCTGGATTTCTTAAGTGAGGTATATAATGAAATTTAATAATTTATTTTGTTGTATAGGGCAAGCATATATATATATATATATTTATACATTCATACATATTAACATTTTGATTTCTGTTTTAGTTGCTGACCTTTCTATCAGTACCGTCAACAAAAATGAAACTATTCTATGGCAATTTTATATTTCTCTCCATCTAGAAAATCGTGATGAGCTTCTTTAGGTGGGGTGACCCAAGAGAATTGTTTGAAAGAATTTGGACTATTCTTGGACCTGCCGATGAGGGCGCCAGTGCGTCGGCTCAGGGACAAAGGAATCATGAGGTGGAGATGGACTGGATACCTATAGAGCATCAACAGATTGCACAGAGGCAACACTCACACGGACAACATCACAGTGTAAGCGGGGTTTCTTGCTAATTTACTCAAATGGTGTCCAGAAGGACATTGTTAGGATTTGCATGCATTCAGCCCAATGTTTACATTCTGACATTTTGGTCTGAAGTCAAATTTAGGGTTCATGGGAGAGCTGGTGACCTTTCCCCAAAAAACCAGTGTACAGGGTTAATATTAGGGATCCAACAGCATTTTTAACAGAAGACATGTTATACAGTAGGCTTGCAGGTGCACCATGTGAGAGAGAGGGAGGATTGAGGAGTCCAGAAAGGACTCTTGGTAATCATTCTTGAGTGTTTGTAGTCCTGAAAAGGACTGTTGGTGTAGTCTTAAAAAAAGACTGTTGGTTATCTTTCTTAGCTTATAGTTCTAAAGAGAACTATAGCGCTTGGAGAGGATGGGTGGCGGGAGTGGCTTGACGTTTCGAACAGGTTGACTGTACGTCGTCAGGTGTGGAGAATAGCTGGCGTGCGTGAGCTTAAGTCACTGTGGTGCGGACGTGGGGGAAATATATATGACTGTGTGAGCTTGAGTCATCGGGGAATGGACATGGGTGGTCTGATTGTCCGTCTGGGCTGGAGTCTCCGGGTTGCCGACTTGGGGGAGTTTGGAATCCATGAGTGAGGTGTGCTGTCGGCGAGATGCTGTGTGTGTCCCTGACGTAGGCGGCGTTGTAGTCTGCTGTCGTCTGCTGTGCATTGTAGCTGTGGGGCTGGCGGGTGGCGGTGGTTGATGTACGGGTGTCGGCGGGGGTGGTGAAGGCGGTGGTGGAGGCGGGGGTGGAGGAGGATTGACCGGGCACCTGTTGATGAGGGGTTTCCAGATGTCGTTGATGTATAATCCTGAGTCTTGGGGCAGGGTGTTGTGGCGGTGAACTTCGATGGCTTCTCGGATTCGGCGTGTGTGCCAGTGCTTCATTATGGAGATGAGATGACTGTTATCCCATTCAATGGTGTGTTTGTGTTGCTCGGCGTGTTTGACGATAATAATAATAATACATGAGATTTATATAGCGCCATTATCCATTTTAATTAAATGCTCAAGGCGCTTCAAAATATTAGGGAACACATTACATCATGACAAAGAATCGTGTACACTTACATAAGAAAGAAAATGCAAAAATGAAAGAATGAATGTCTGTCTTCAAAACGCAATATTAAACAAATGGGATTTAAGGTTGCTCTTAAAAGATGTTGAAGAGTCAGAGTTCTTCAGCTCCTGTGGAAGCAGGCGCGTAGCCAGGGGGGGGCGGTGGGGGCGGTCGCCCCCCCAAAAACGCCGGCCCAAAAAAAAAAAGAGAGAGAAAGAGAAGAAAAAAAGTAAGAGGACGTAGGAAGAAAAAGGGAAAAGGAGTCGAGAACGGAACAACGAATCGTTTTCTTTCTCTAATAATTTAATGAAACTTCAAAGCTTCCGCGCTTTGCGCGAAAAGGGGGAAATTGAGTTCAAATTAAAGATAAAGAGTCGAAAACGGAACAACGAATCGTCTTCTTTCTCTAATAATTTAATGAAACGCACAGCTTCCGCGCTTCGAAAGAGGGGGACTGAATACAGATATACATAAGGATTAAGGGTCGGGAAAGGTACAACGAATCGTCTTCTTTGTCTAATAATACGTAAAAGCTTCCGCGCTTCGCGCAGGAGGAGGGGGGGGGGGGGGGGGGACTGAATTCAGACAAGGATTAAGAGTCGAGAACGGAACTTGAGTCGACTTCTTTCTCTAATAATTTAATAAAACTTCAAAGTTTCCGCATTTTGCGCAGGAGGGGATGAAACTGAATTCAGATAAGGATTAAGAGTCGAGAACGGTACATCGAATCGTCTCTTTCTCCAATAAATTAATGACACGTCAAAACTTCTGCGCTTCGCGCGGGAGGGGGAAAAGGGGGAAATTGAGTTCAAATTAAGGATAAAGAGTCGAAAACGGAACAACGAATCGTCTTCTTTCTCTAATAATTTAATGAAACGCACAGCTTCCGCGCTTCGAAAGAGGGGGACTGAATACAGATAAGGATTAAGGGTCGAGAAAGGTACAACGAATCGTCTTCTTTGTTTAATAATACGTCAAAGCTTCCGCGCTATGCGCAGGAGGGGCGGACTGAATTCAGACAAGGATTATGAGTCGAGAAAGGTACAACGAATCGTCTTCTTTCAAAGCTTCCGCGCTTCGCGCGGGAGGGGGGAACTCCCCCCTCCCTGCACCCACCCCCCTAGGTAGCGCGCTATGCGCGCTCTTTAAGTGATTTGCACGCTTCGCGTGCTCACTACCGCCCCCCCTAAAATGAAATCCTGGCTACGCGCTTGTGTGGAAGTGAATTCCACAGGGCTGGTCCGGCATGAGCAAAAGATCGTTCCCCCCAAGATTTCCTTGACAGCGGTATCTGTAGAAGACCAGAGTTGGAAGATCGGAGGGTATGTGTGGGTTGGTAGAGGTGAACTAAGACTGGTTGTATTCAGGAGCTGTTCTGTTCATGATTTGATGAACTAAAAGAAGGATTTTGAAAATCATACGTTCTTTTACAGGCAACCAATGGAGATTTTGTAAGATAGGTGTAATGTGACTATGTTTGCTTGACAGAGAAATGATGCGTGCAGCTGCGTTTTGTAGTTTTTGTAACTGTGCAATTTGTGAATTTGGTAAATTATAGAGTAAACTGTTGCCGAAATCCAAACGTGAAGAAATAAGGGAGTGAACAAGTTTCTCTGTTGCCGAATGAGTCAGATACTTCTGTATGAAGCCAATATTGCGCAATTGATAGCGAACTGATCTGGAAATGCTTGTGATTTGTTTAGACATAGACATTTGAGAATCAAGAATGACGCCAAGATTGCGACATGAATTTGATAAGGGAATGGTGTTACCGGAAATAGAAATTGAGTCTATATTTAATTTATTCAACTGAGATTTTGAGCCGAAAAGAATGAATTCGCATTTACTATGATCTAAATACGCTAGAAATACAGTGTAAAAAAATCTCAAAAACTTTACCACAGGTGCTTGAAGACAGACATTCATAGATAGAATACAATTCACAATCAAAGAAATATCAGAAATAGCAAAAATATACTGAAAATCAAGAGCTCTGTAGGCGGGCAGCCACAAGGCGCGCACAACCAAAATACATATGGCGAACTTATCCCAATCGCTTAGTCTGAAGCTGGTTCTGTGCTCCTTGAGTTTTGTTTCCAGATTTCTGCCCGTTTCACCAATGTAGACTTTTCCACATTCGCATGGTATTTTGTAGACTCCAGCTTTCTTGTGGTTTGGATGTTTGTCTTTGTGGGAGTGGAGTATCAAATGGAGTTTGTTGGAGGAACTGTGTCGAACTTGGATGTCTGCTGCTTGAAGGATATGTTGAATCTTGTGAGAGGCTTGACCGATATAGGGTAGAACAACAGTTTGTTTCGGTGGTGTAGCTGCGGGTTGGTTCTCTTCAGGGATGGTGTTGGCTGCGGGCTTGCTGGTGGGAGTCCTGGACTTGATCTTATGTCTTGGGTATTTGTTGATGGTAGTTAGGGCTGTGGTGACATGCTGGATTTCCTGGTGTAGATGGTCGGCATCGCTGGGTTGATTGGCTCGGTGGATGATGGCGTTGGGGACTGATTGTAGTACGGATTGGTGGTGGAAGGATCTGTAGTGAAGATATCTATCGGTGTGTGTGGGTTTCCTGTAGACTTGGTGAGAGGGCTTGCCGGATGGTGATTTGGTAACGAAGACGTCTAGGAAGGGGATGCTGTTGTTTTGCTCGGTCTCCACGGTGAATTTGATGCTCGGGTGATGCTGGTTGATGTGGGCGAGGAAGTGGTCTAAGTCAGGTCTGCTATGCGGCCAGATGACGAATGTGTCGTTGATATATCGGAGCCAGAGGGAAGGGCGTTGTGAGAGAGTCTGGAGTGCCGTTGTTTCGAAGTGCTCCATGAAGATGGCTGCGCCTTGAAGTTAATGGTAGTAATTAGCTCGCATTTGAAGGCAATTGAGTTGAGGCAGAAGTACATGAGGTCATGTATTTCATCCGGTGTCAGGGGAGTTCTGTCGGGGAGGGTGTCATCAACTTTGAGGCGTTCTTTGACGATTCGGCAGGATTCGGTGACAGGAACATTAATGAAGAGAGATTCAACATCGAAACTGACCATGATGTCTGTATCGTGTATGGTGGTCTTAGAGAGCATGTCAACGAAATGCTTGGAGTTATTGATGTGGTGCTGCGATTGTCCTACGAGTGGTTGGAGAATCGAGGTCAGGTGTTTGGCTGTGTCATAGCAAGGCGATCCTCGGGTTTAAATGATGGGGCGAAGTGGAGTGTTAGGTTTGTGTATCTTCGGCTGGCCAAACAGGATGGGGCAGATAGCTGAAGATGAGCGAAGTTTGAAGTAGAGTGGCTTGGATATGACTTCTGTTCTGTGAAGAGAGAAGAGTCGCTGGTTGAGTTTCCTTTCCGTTGCTAGTGTGGGATCTTTCTTTAGTTGTTTATAAGTCGGAGTCTCGAGGAGCGCACCAATCTTATTGTTGTAGTCCCCTTTGTTCAGAACTACTGTAGCGTTGCCCTTGTTTGCCTGTAGAATGTGTATTGATGGGTTGCTGCATAGATCTTTGATAGCGGCTCGTTCTGGTTTGCTAAAGTTGGGTCGTGGTGGCTTAGCTGTGGATAGGGCACAGGTGACTTGGAAACAGATTTTGTCTGCTGTGGTTCAGCTCAGGAATCTCAGTTTGGGTTCTACTTGTTGGATGACTTCTGAGAGCGGGATCTCCTTCGGTGACACTGCGAAGTTGAGATCTAATGATAGGACTTTGTGTTCGGTTTCCGTGAGTGGATGGTTGCTGAGGTTGATACAATGTCCTTGGTGCCAGTTTGTGTAGTCTGGTTGGTTGATTTCTGGCTGTTAGCTAGAAGTTTGTTGAATTTGATGATCTGCTTCTGTCGAGTTGACTGGAAAGTTTTCCCAGCTGTAAAGGTGTTGAAGGCCTGGTATTTCCGAAGATCAGCCGGTTCCAGTAGTTGGGAGAGATTTGCTTCTGATGTTTGGATGTCTTGCTCCATGGTATGGAGTTGCCGATGCGCTCTCTGACAAGGTCTTGCCCTGCCTTTTTTTCAAGATTCAAGATTCAAAAAGTCCAAGGACTAAAAATGCAAGATTACATCAATATAAAAAGCATTCAAAAACATGTGTACTTATAAAGATAACATAGCAAATGAGAACAAATATATAACAATGAATAAATGTTTAAATCAAAACATTAAAGTAGTAACAAACAAAAAGGATTTAAAAAGAAAAAAAAAAGAAAAAAAAATACAAGATATGTCTTGTGTATGATCAGTTTTGGTCATGGAGTTCTGATTAAAGACTTGAGTTGTAGTCCGGTTGGGGTGATGCTTGAGTCACGGCAATGCTTGAGGAAGGTTAGGTGATTCTGGAGTTTGGCTTCTTTAACGTAGTTACGCTGCAGTTGCCGGGATGATACTTGGGTCGACTCCCCGTAGAGCTGGGTTAGATGCTGCTTGTAAGTAGCGGCTTGCATTGTGATGTAGATATACAGTAGGCTTGCGGGTGCACCATGTGAGAGAGAGGGAGGATTGAAGAGTCCTGAAAAGGACTCTCTGTAATCTTTCTTGAAGGTTTGTAGTCCTGAAAAGGACTGTTGGTGTAGTCTTGAAAAAGACTGTTGGTTATCTTTCCTAGCTTATAGTTCTAAGGGGAACGCATGTAGTTTGGTGTCTGGTTTTGAAGTCTTGTTAATAGTTGGTTAATCTTTGTGCAGCTTATTATTAGTAGTATTAGTATTATTCGGTTATTATTGTGTTTTTTTAGCATATTTGTTTTAGACTCATCTGTAGTGTCCCTGTGTTGCTTTGATGAATCTTTTTTTAATTTCATCAGAAGAAGAAGTCCCGCCGTGATGGGAAAGATAGACCATCTCATGCTTCTGCATATGTCCCCCAGCTGCGAAGTAGTGAAGGAGGTAACGTTACCCGTCAGGGACAAAGGTCACCCGGACATCCGCCTAGATCAAGTACAGGTGCCAGAGAGAATGCATCAAGCACGAGGAGGAATTCTCAAAATGGTAGCCCTAATCAGACCATAGGACACACCACCGCTACAATGGGTAGCATCACTTGCAGTCATCATGGGAATGTGAGGAAAGTCTCCAGCCAAGGAGCAGCTTCTACCACCAGCAACAAGGTGCGATCACAAAGAGCAGGTTTCGCAGGACAGCCTGCTCCTGGCCCAAGAGTTCTGGGAATATACCAGGGCCCTGCCAGTGCAGAAGAATGGGTAGGAGACTATAAGCTCAGGCTTGCATGTACGAAATGCTTCACAAACGAGGCTCGCAAGCATGGCTACAACAGTTACAGGTGAGGTTTACGATTGTCTCCTTAAGAAATTTGTAGGCAGAGATTGGAGATTTTATACCAAAAGAATTGGTATCAACATCTCTTTTTTTTTCCTCCAATGGTTGGGTATGCCTTTTTTAATCCAGTAATTGATAGTAACAGAAGAAAAGTTGTAAGTCATTAGAAAATGACTTGTATCATTAATTGTCGAGTGGAAGTCTTGTTTTTATAAAACATTTCATAAAAAATATATCTTCATTATTTTTACTGTCTCCATTGTCAGTTTTTTCCACAAGCACCCTTCTGTTTGTTTCATGTGCATAGTATTATTATCATGTGCATATCTATATTTTTTTTGGTTGATATATTAAAAGCGATAAATACTTTAATTTGATACAAAATTTAAGTACAGTTTTTTAAAGTGAAATGTACTTAGCAATGCATGAATTTGAACTTCAACTCCCATGTGTGTTTCTCTTAGGCTGAATGTGAATCCAACTCATTTTCCAAAGTGCGCAAGAGACTACTTACTGTGCCAGTTGGCTAGGACACCCAAGAATGGTCACCAGGCTGTCTATGGCATCATGCGTTGTCGGCCTGATGATGCAAAACACAGTCTCTGTGACGACTTCCAAAATGGAGATCCATGCAAGGTATGCCTTTTGAAAGATAACATTCACTCAGATTTGATCTCCGACTAAAACTACATAAAGATATGATTGGTGCTACAAAATCATTTTGATGAATGATCCCTCTATGAAATAAAAGTCCTGTGTACTTTGGGGCACACGTGACTACTGTTTCAAAGGCCATATGGCTATTTACACTCATTTTATCCATCATTTACAGGACTTTAAGATGTATTTGTGTAAGTTCGAAATTACCTTGGATCTTGATTTGAAATATTACAAAGCTTTATATTTGTTTAGGGAAAGAAATATTAGGTGTAATTAAATTACATTGTCATTCTCATATCATAAACCTTTCCTCCTTCCTCCCCTTCTTAAAATCAATTGCAGGAATTATCTTGCTGCTATTGTCACAGCAGGGAAGAACAAGATATCTGGCTAGCTGAAAAAGAAGGCAGGTTTCCAAGAGATAATGTCATAGCTCTCTTGAAGACTCAAGGGCAACATGACCAAGGGAAATCCAACAGAAAAGGTAGCACTCCTGCCAGATCACGAAGTGAGAGTCTTGTCTCCCAAGACGATGGTGACTCCAAGAGTTGGAGCAACAGCGGTGCCAGACCTCGAAGGGAAAGTCAGCTTGACCAAGGTGTTGGTTATACCAAGTACAGAAACAACAGTGTGGCAAGATCACGAAGTGGAAGTCTGCAGATATCTAATTCGGGATGTTCCTCTCTCCAACAAGAAAATGTCAAGACACAGTCTCTCAATAGTTCAGATGAACCCAAAGAGATGTATGAGGCTACGTCAGGTGCAGTGCCGGTGAAAAATCCATTTGAGGTTCTGCAGGATGAAGACAGGAGTGCCTGGCAGAGAAGTGGAGTCAAAACGCCATCTCGGCCTCCAAATCAAAGCAGTAGAGTTGCTGCAGGTACCTTTCCGATATCTTCTAGATTGCCATTTAGGCAAACTGGCATGAATGTGCTACCTAGAGGAGTCGCCACTGCTTCATCCGTCTGCAATTCTCCTGGGTTATTGTGTGCCAAGAGCAATAACCCACAGACGTTTCAACAGAAGTTAGACGAAACCCTTCTGAATGAACTCAAACTGATTGGTGGAAAGTTTCTTGTGGTTTGCATGCAATGCTTTGAATCTAAGCCAGTGAAAATCAGCCCTCCCAATCCGAGTAATCCTACAGTTTGCTCGTACAAAAAGCATTCCATGACCATGATGCCAAACAGGTGCCTTGTTCATCAGTTTGGGGGTGGCAAATTCACAAAGATTCGTGAGCGACCTTTCAGGGTGATGCATAAGCCTACGGCCGTCTGTCGCCATGTTGATAGGATGTATGGATGTGAGAGAGGAGACTCTTGTCATTTTGCTCACAGTGAGGCAGAGGCTAAGGTCTGGTGGTTAGAAGCAAGGCTTGGAAAACAACGAAAAGAGATTCTTGAAGCATGCATAGGGCTGAATCGCCCAGCAGCAACCAGACCCTCACCTGCAGGATCACGACTATCCGTCCCTCATGCACTGATCGATCCACACCAAGGCACTTGGGGCATAAGCAGTGAGAGAGCAAACAACAACCGCAGTCTGAAGCAGCCACCTTCTGCAGCATGTGCAATTGCTGTTGAATCGTGTCACTTCAAAGTCCCTTTTGGTCATTCAATCAAGGTAAGCCATCATAAACCTTACTTCTTATCAAGCATCAAACTGCTCACCTATGATATATCACACACTATATGAATATAACGGCCAAAGAAAGAGGACAAAATAAACAGTCCCTCACTCTACCCTCAACAATTGCTGTGGTAGACAAAGGGACATCCCTTCACTGCTATTATGTAAAAATGTGCAGAACAGGTGAATATGCATGTGACACCTGTTCTTCACATTTTTACATAATAGTAGTGAAGGAATGTTCCTTTGTCTACCACAGCAATTGTTGAGGGTAGAATGAAGAACTGTATGTTTTGTCCTCTTTCTTTGTCCGTCATATTCATAGTGACAGGAGACCATGAGAATCTGGGCACATTGCAAGCTTTCGCCATGTAAAACGTTTAATCCAGGGACCAGTGATGTAATGAGAGTGACATGACACCTGCAGACCTGCCAACCAGTACGATTTAGTCGTATTTCGTACGACTTCTAGAAGCGAATACGACAGTACAATTTTCTTCAAATAAAATAATTTTTAATATTTTTTTTTTTTTTTTTCAAATTTAAATTTGTTCATTAATTAATTCATTTTCAATGACAAAATGCCCATTGTGTCCTGTGAGGTATCCTTCAAGCATCTCACGTAGGCAATTTGAGGATGTTTATTGGTTCATCGAACACACCAGTCGCGACGAAATCATGCATATTCAACCAATAATTCATAAAAAAAATCTTCCTGTATGTAGGAAGTGCAAGGGGCATTGATCCGCGTAACAGTCCGTGTTTATTTTTTAAGAATACAACTTTTGTCAGTAAAATACAACTTTTGGGATTAAAGAATACAGTTTTTGAACTCCAGAGGTTGGCAGGTCTGCACCTGTCTTGGGTCTCTGGGATAATAATGATCTAGTCTTAGTCACGTAGAGACATAATGCTCAATGAAGGCAGGGAGGTGAAAGAAAAGGAGGCGAAACTCTTGTAATTTATTCAAACGCATTCTTGAGTTCTAAAGCGTAACAATGGGATGCGTAACATTCCACTTGGCTTTGAAGTTCCATGCTCCGAACCGCGCTTCCACTGCGGGGACTTTCGGAAGCCAGGCACCAGTTTTACATTTATTACAAAATATTAAATTACCGGCAAAATTTCAGTGTAAATCAAAAACTTTATATGGGGATTTTATTGGGAATAGTACATCAAACCAATTTTCAAATTTAGAACTCCGGCCTTCCTTTAATTTGTTTGCCAGAGTTGGTAAAAGAAAAATTACATACTGTCAAAAACTCAATATTTTAGGATGATGCGCTAATTTGTGCATGCTTTAATGTCCCGTTATTTGATCCATGATTTACAATCTTCAATAACATTAAGTTTGCTAATGCGTGTTTTCGCGTGTTTTTTGTATTTTTCAAGTTTAAAAAAGGATGAAATTACACAAGTTTGTGTTCGCTTGTTCTACTCTTTACACATTCAACAATGGATGAGAAATCATTGGAAGGGACAGCGAACAGTTGCTGTGATACCATTTTCTGATGTAGGAATTCTAAATCCTGAAATTTCATGCGCTCTTTTATCTCAACACCTGGTCAACAGTTGCAGATTAGCGCATAACTTTTCGGCGGCTTGGAGCATGGGGTCAAAGGAGAGCGGCTTGATTCCAGTCCTTCTCTATCACGTCCCTGATGAAGGTAATCAAAGAATTTTCCTCCTTGTCTTGGTCTGAAGACCCAAGGACTTGACTGCAACCATGATGGAGTCTCAGCATGCTGCAAAGATAAGAAAAACAATTTTTTTGAAAGATACATATGTTCATTTATGATAATATTCTCATTGAGCAAAGACTCCTCTTCCTTCTTATTTATGAACAGCGTGCCTGTGGCAGATGCCTGCGTGAAAATCAGCATCGCATCCAGGAACAAAGCTCCAAGAGTCCATCATACTGCAGTGGGGCTAGCCGACACTCCTGGGGAGCAAACATTCTGTATGTGGTACACTCCTCGAAAGACGAGCAATGGGTGCGTGTCAATCCCCGCCATTCCCGACTGTGGTCTCACACTAAACTCCACTTGTGTTGGAATGGGAAGCAGTGCAAGCGGGAAAGTGTGTTTGGAACAGCATGCATGCATCCTCATACACAAGAAGAACTTGAACTCTGGGAGTACCAGAAACAACATAATTGTGAGTTAGTTATTGTTTGTACAAAGACAGACACCTGTAGATTTATTCTTATTTTAACCTACACGTTTGTAATATGTGCCACCAGCTTTCATTAGATCATCATAAATAAAATTTCTATTATCTTGAGATTTCATTCCTTGATGCACTGCTGAATACCTTTCACAGAAAAAATTGACACAGTTTTTTAAATGCTATCATTTTCTAGAAATGATGTAAAGACCAATCTTGCTAAAAATTGAATGCACAACAGTTTCATAGGCCCCACCCAAGGCATCGTCATGGTTTAAAGGAATTTGTAGTAGTGGAGAAGAAAGGTCATTACTTAAAGATATATTAATACAAAGTCTTCAGACTCATTCACATATGCTGCAGTAATTTTTGTGTCTACTAAATGATTTTCAGGTAAGGATGTAAAAAGTAATAGCTCTGAGCAAGAATGGTTCTTATGCGCATGTATGATGTACTCATTTATGTATGTGTTATAAGATATAAGACAAGGTGTAAAGTGCAGTATTCTCTTGGGAAACCATAGCAGCTTACCATGGCATACGTGAACAAGCCTTTAATCCTGAGTTTCAGATTTTAGTTATGAGTACGGTAGTCATTCCATTTTTTTTCCAACCAGTGACTAAGCTAGAGGAGGTAGTTCGCTTGCAACAGCAGGCTCAGGCAGCCAGCAACCCTCTCCCCAAACCAGAGCAGACGGATGTAACCCAGCACACTTGCTCGTTCTGCAAGTTCTTCAGCACCTCCAAGACAGACTTTGAGAATCATCTCCTGACCACCGACCACAAGGCCATGATCTTCTCCGACTCTGATCGTCTATGGAAGGAGCGTGATCCCCCAAACTTGGTGCAGGATGGCTGTTACGAAATGTGCAAAGAGTGAGCTTCTTTATTTACCTCTTTGCCTAACAATGAATAATAATAAGATCGATCTATATTGTGCAGCTATGATCAAATAGACTCTACTGCGCTGTGCTGAAGAAGAAAAATTCCCTCCTTTTAGAAGTCAGTTATAGCCAAGAAGTAACTTATTTGATGTATAATGGTCCATTTAGACTCAAGCAGTCTGAATGCTCTGAAAGCTGATTACATAAGAACTGTGTATGGGGGCTAGTCCAAGGTATGTCCTAAGTGTTATTGAAATGTATTATGCAAACTTAAATTGACATTAAGATACCATCTTATCTAGTAGGACTTTTATGTCATTACAGTGATCAGAGCCACTAGAATATTTGATATGATTGGAACCGCATGGGACAAAATAGCTTGGACTTGCTCATGTTTGCATGCAATCGCACATTGTATGTTTGGTGCAAAGTTTTAACTCATATTTTTACAATTTTTTGCCCCATGGGAAATAATTGAAATTCTGCGTACCTAGGTACTGTACATTTAATGTAAGCATTACATGCCGCATATTTTCTTGTGATATTTGGACAGATGTTCATTAAATGCTGCCTCTGTTCTTGCCATGTTTTTTTCTGTGAATTAGCTTCAGAATACTAATTTCCACACTTCCAATCTTAAAATATTTGGAGAAATACCCATGAAAAACATGCTGTGTGTGAAATGGGAAATACAGCAACGCTGCCGCAGCACGTAGCTCAAATTTGCTATCCGATAGGTGGCGCACCATTTAACAAATACTGGAAATCAAAGAGATTCACCCATATTCTGCCTGTATATGATAAATTTACATGCTGCGCAAACTCTGTTTGCCTCTGAAAGGAATGCCACCAAGCAGTGTGAGCACTCTGGAATGTCCAAGGAAGAGAACGAGTGCATCTATGCACATAGCATGGAGGAGCTGAGGGAATGGGAGCAGCGCCATCAGCACCGCTTGATGAAGCTCGGAAAGGCTCGAGAGATGAAGCTCTACTCCTGGCTGGACAATCTGGTGGAGGAGAAAACATCTGCCGAGGATATGGAGGATGTGGTAAGAGGCATTGAATAGTATAGAGATATCGACTATTACAAGAGGACTGGCTGTTTTTATACGCGCTCCTCGGGGTGATAGCAGCAGAGGCAAATTTCACGAGAGCCAGTATAGAAACAGCCAGTCCTTGAGTATTAAAGCAGTCGATATCCCTTTTATATGCCGATTCAAACACAAATCTACCAAGAGTTCTTACCTTATCCTTTTATCGAGTAAAAATTGGTTAAAACATCACAGAAAATCTGATAAACTGTCCGATTATCACCGCCCGGAAAATGACTGAAATTTTCGATCAGTTGGGAATCACAGACAAAAAGCACTGTATGATGTCAGTGCTCGCTCAAAGACCATTTTAACACGTAAACCAATGGGTATCGCAGCAAGATTTTATTATTTTTCCTGGTAATTACTGGAATTTTGCCGGGATTTTACTCTTGGACTATGAAAGGTTTTGGCATTTAACGTTCCTTTACGGGAATGGCTAAAATCAAGACTGCAATTTCGACCAATCAAATGGCTGGATTTCTTAAGTGAGGTATATTATTTATGATAATGGTCTATCTCACCACCTCTGGGCTACCAATTTTTTGTACAAATTGTCAAGAATGAACTTTATGACGTAAAATTCTGACTTAAAATGCACTGCTTCCTTGATAATTTTGGCAAAAGATGATTTCCATGGATGTAATCTATGCAATGAGATAATCGTAAGAGTACTGTTATTGTTTTTTAAAAATGTAGATTTCCTTAAGCTAAATGCATACTATATACGATCCACCAACGATGTGATTTTGGAAGAACGTCCAAGAGTATTTGATGTGAACATTGATAAATATAAAATCTAAATGATGGAGCTTTTGATTTTTTATATGAATAGATGAAATCTATATATCTGAGCATTGCAAATTTCCTTGTTGGGTTGAAGGCCAAATCGGATCCAATCAATGCGACTTCAGACCAGTTTTGCAATTGTCTACGATATAAAGCGGATTATTTGGGGGATTATTCGAGTGAGCCTTGATGAATGGCCAGCTGTAGTATCAAAGTGAGCTTATTTATACAACATTTTTATATACAAGTTTTGTATAAGTCTAAACAGAATATTTTACACATTTTGCAATATTATTCATTAGATTACTGATGATATATTTGGCATTGAGCTGGACTGCAAGGAGGATGTAGATGTTACCCAAGAGCTGCCTGCATCTGATCCGATCCAATGGCATGTTGTTCTTCATTGCAGCAGTGAAGTATGTTTCATTCCATTTATAATTTCACCCCAACGACTTCTTTTGTGTAATTTTTCTTCCTCTGTGCTGTGGCTGTATTGCTTGAACTTTGGCCTTCCTTTATATGTTCCTGTAATTTTATGAAAAAGGAATATAATTTTTTTATATAAATTAAACGTATTGTATAGTTTCTATACCCATCCCCAAAACAATGTGCATGTGTACTTACGATTATTTTATTTGTCCCAATATAAACAATGCCATTATTCAAACACAAGCAGCACTGAATCTTTCCCTAGCATGTAGTCATGAAATCTTCTCTTGATTAGCAAAAGTTAATGAACTGGTAGAAAGGATACATGTACTGAAGAAAAAAATTGTCTGTCTTCGTTATTAATTGTGCCATTACAGAAAAAGCTCAAGAGGGTAGGGCTTCTTTTTGATGAGCACCGCTCTCACTTCCATCTGTCAGAACCTGAGAAAGAGTATCGTCCCCAGACATGTCCAGGTGGTCTTCTCAGACGTGATGACTCTGATGAGTACAGCCTAGCAATCCACTTCATCCAATCGCACTCCGGCGTGTTCAAGCAGTGGCTTGTCTTCGACTTTGGTTAGAAATTTCATAATTGCCAACAAAATTGTTAATAATACTACTACTAATAATAGAAGGTTTGTGAACAGCACACATGTCTCTGGTAAATTGCCACTCCGGGCATGCCATTGTTATTACCCCATATTTTGCACGGCTGCCATTACAGTGCTCGAGCATTTTAAGGAACTGATTCCTGCTAGGTACCCATTTACCTGACCTGGGTCCAGTGTGGCAGTGCCGAGACAGGGATGTGCTTCTGGTACAGTCCAGAGACTTATCCACTGGACCACAACACCTCTACTGTACCAAAACACTTCTTTTAACTGTATTTCACTAAATGACCATTGACCATTTGAATGTACCCTTTGTTTTCAAATACTTTATCCCTGATGATTAATACAGTCAGGTATAATGATTGCATTTTGAACTAGTCCTGTGGGATCACTAATGTCATAAGAGGCTGTGGACATGGTTGTAACAAGGATGAAAACAATCACCCCATGGGGATAGGTTTTTTGTCAAGGTTGTAATTATACTCCCTACCTCCATCTTTTAAGAATTTGAATTTGCCATTAAGCCGGTTAAAGCTTAGTCACAATCATATCTCTTTATTTTCATTTGTTTTTCTTTTCAATTTTATTACTTGTGGAGGTTCTCTTTAATTATTACTGTATGATCCTTTTGAGAAGTAGTCAAAGTAAAAGTTGGTTTGTCAGAATTCTGGAAGCTAAATTCCCATTGCTTGTGAGTGACATACATGTATATCTTTGTGTTTCTCTTAGGTGATCGGCCATGTCTTGCTCTAAAGCTGTCAGTTACCATCGGTTTCAAGAGTGAAATGAAAGAATTGGAGTTTAAAGAGCAGACAGTGAACACAGCTGACTTGTGGAATGAGAGTAACAGTAAGATCATCAAATGTGCCCAACTGGATGAATGGACTCACAGGTAAGCTTTGTCTCACTGAAGAAAACTGGTCCATATTGAGGTTATGTGTTTGACTTTGAAGGTATCCTCTTCTGTTGTTTTCTGTATTCCTTTAAAGCCTGTCTGTACTAGTTTGGCCAGGAGGGATTAGACCACCCAGCGTGGTCTCTGACAACTCAGCTCATCAGCTCATCAACTCAGCTCTCAATTAACATAAGAAATAGAGGATCATGGGGGACCAAGGGGCACCGCTTAGGCATTGTTTTCTATATAGAGGGAGCAAGTAGCTACAAGTAGTACAGTGGGGCTTTAATAGTCCCTGTAGTGGTTTCCTTTTACCATTTTCCCCATTTTCCAAATAGTCATTAAGGTCTAAGGAATGTATTGTCTATTAATATAGTAGTTTTTCTAATCCTGTTAGTTTATTTCATAGCATAAAATTGTATTTTCTTTTAGTTGTATTTACCTTGTTGAGCGCATAGAGAGACTTTTGTATATTATGATCATCATCACCCCGTGAGTTCCCTCTGTGGGGGTCGGGGGAGGGATGGGGTCTCCTCATTACTACTCTCCATCTAGTCCTATCTAGCTCCAATTCAATTTATCTACCTTCTTGATATAATGTATCCGTCTTTTCCGGGGTCTTCTTTTCCATCTCCTTTCTTTGGTATATTTAAATTTTAGGTTAGAGGAGCAGTATCCTACTCCTGGTTCGAGCAGAGTACCAGCTCTCTTTGACCTAGGTGATGTTCAGAGTCTGAACCAGAACACATACAGACAATTCATGCATTACATGCTGACAGACGAAGAGAGAGCATGTATGGAGATGGTCGCCAAGTAAGTCTTTTGAGAGTGTTGCAAGATAAATTCAGAATTTTCACTTATTCCATTATTTTATGACCCTCTACAATGCTTAGATTATCTTAATTTGCTATGGAAGTCAGTCTTATAATCAACAGCTAGTCTGTTTGTGAGTTTAAGGTAAACAACTAATCATTTGCTGAAATGAGAGTAAATTAAGGCCTTTACATGCACATGAGTGTTTATCATGCTTGATTTCTTTATTCATGAATTTCATGAATTCTAAGGTATGTTACCCCAGGACCCCTAGAATACCAAGGTTCCAACCAGCTACCATTTTTAGAGAGATTAGACTATATACGACTATTCATTACGGAAATCACTACCCGGTATCACAATCCTAGCTGCCACCATTTTACATCCTACCGCTTCTACTGAATCCACGATATTAAAATTCCAGCGCTGCTACTATGTTGCCACCATGTTTACATCCCACCGCTGCCACTGCTGCCACCATGTTAACATCTCACCGCTCCTACTGCTGCCACCATGTAAACATCCCATCGATCCCACTGCTGCCACCATGTTAACATCCCACTGCTCCCACTGCAGCCACCATGTTAACATCCCATCGCTCCCACTGCTGCCACCATGTTAACATCTCATTGATCCCACTGCAGCCACCATGTTGACATCCCATCGCTCCCACTGCTGCCACCATGTTAACATCCCACTGCTCCCACTGCAGCCACCATGTTAACATCCCACCGCTCCCACTGATGCCACCATGTTAACATCCCATCGATCCCACTGCTGCCACCATGTTAACATCCCGCTGCTCCCACTGCAGCCACCATGTTAACATCCCATCGCTCCCACTGCTGCCACCATGTCAACATCTCATTGATCCCACTGCAGCCACCATGTTAACATCCTACCGCTGCCACTGCTGCCACCATCTTAACATCCCACTGGTGCCACCATGTTAACATCCCACCGCTCCTACTGCTGCCACCATGTTAACATTCCACTGCTCCCACTGCAGCCACCATGTTAACATCTCATCGCTCCCACTGCAGCCATATCGCACCATGTTATCATCCCACCGCTGCCACTACAACCACCATGTTAACATCCCACCGGTCCAACTGCTGCCACTAACATCCCATCGCTCCCACTGCTGCCACCATGTTAACATCCCATTACTCCCACTGCTGCCACGATGTTAACATCCCATCGCTCCCATTGCTTCCACCATGCGTTTTTCCCACTTTGCAAAATCGAAAAGCTGTTAAAATGTCCACATCTCACTACAGCTGTCATGTCACCAAACATTGGCTAAAGTGTCTCCATCCTTCCACCTGTCTATCCCATTGACACTAGTTAAAACATATTAAGATCCCTGGAACATGTCACTTACCACATAACTCTGCTATCTCCATGTCAACACCCACCATTATGTCATCATCCCACCGGACGGTAGTCATTTGGATTGTAATTGTCCATGGTTTGTAATCGTTGACAACTCAACACAAATGCATAGGGAGCTTCAATAGCCTATGATTTTATATTTTAAAACTTTGTATAGCTTTGATATTCATATTTAACTTACAATTCTCCCATTTTTATTTCAAGGTTCCGGACAGTAACCATTATGAAACTATCTGACCATGTCGAGCTGGAAAATGATCTCCTTGGTGCTCAAGAAGGAGAGCTGTTTGGGACTATCACCCTTGACAAGCCGCTTCACGATGACTCAGAAGCTTCCCGTCTAGTCCAGGAGTTTGTTGAGACCATCTTCATCAAATTTCACGAGCAGTCGGATGTAGTCTATGAGGCCCTGAAGGTGCGGTCTGAGAAGGGTGCCGTTGTGATTACCCTTGGGTCATCATGTGTGAAGGAGCATAGATTGAAGGGGGGCATGGATGTGTCAGTGACCATTCAATTGTGCATCAGTCGCCAACGATTTCTCTCTATGCATCATGCTGTAGAGAGCTTGAGTTTTATGGACACTGTTCTGCCCGAGGGACAGCAGCCAAATAGGTCAGCCATTGTTTTATGTAAATCATTAGCACTATAGATAGGTGGTGTTGAATAAGATGGAATAGCGAAAAGATGCATCCGGAATGCAAAATGCATGGAGGCTTTATGTTGCCTAAACTTTCATTCAAGGCCCAATGTAAATTGCTATTGATCCAAATCAATCTCAATTCATCTAATCAATCGCAAGTTTGCAGTCTCCTACCTCTTATGTTCAACTGTTTATAAGACGTGGCCCAGATAGTAGTAGTATTAGTAGTGCAGCAGTAGTAGTATTAGTAGAAATCAGCAACAAATCACAAAATGTTTAAAATGAGAGGTTCCTATACATAAACATGTAAGGATTAAAATGAAATATTTCATAGTTACCTATTATGCTGCCTTTCTTTTGGTGATTTCAAAGCAAACAAGCAGCTGAACTGAAAATAATTAAATGTACAGTAGTGTGTTAATTTGAAAGGAAATATATGTATCCATATCAGAATATAATTTTTTGGTTCAAAACAGGTTTCCGGAAGTAGCTGATGAGGACTGCTGTGAAGGTTTGAACATGCGACAGGAGCAGGTTGTCCGCCTTATCGAGTCAATAGGAACAACAAGAAGGGAAGCTACATCCTTTAGCGGTCCAACCATGATCCTCGGGCCATTTGGGACAGGAAAGACACATACTCTGGCCAAAGCGATACAGAGAACGTTGACAGAGAGAAAGGATGCCAAATTCTTGATTTGCACTCAATCGAACAGGTGTTTAAAAATATTTTTTTTTGCAGAATTGATAGTTATATTTCAATTGCAAAAACAAATATTAAGAGGATATATTTTACATGTTAGCACCAATTGAGGAAGAATATAGAAGAAGAAGTACCGTATTTGTCAGCGTAAAGATGGCAGTATTTTCGGAAGAGAAAATATTTAAAAATCTGTGTGCGGCCTATGTGCAACAACAGTAAAAACATCGGCAGTCACAACAACACGTATTCGTACATATTTGGGACTAAGCTAAGTACAATTAGTGATTTCAAGTACAGTGTACGGTGTCGGTCTTGGTGTTGAGAGTGCAGAAAGGCTGCTGAACCAAGCTCCAACACCAACGGTTAGTTCAGAAGGACGATACCGATCTTGCGTGTGCGTTATGGATAGCTCAACACCAGCCGAGTGACGTCCTACTCTGCACGCGAAAAGTCTTGCGATAAAAGCATATTCCATTCAGAAATTCCAATAAATTATATCATATTGAATATCTAATGTAAAGTCATAATAGAAAATCAATAGATAAAATATCATTTCACTTGAAAAACATAAATAGCTCCCATGATTTACAGCTGTTTTGACTGTACGATGGTTTTTACCTTGGCATGATCGTGAGATTCGTGCCAGATGTCTGCATAGTTACCTGCGGTATACTGCAACACCAACACCAACACCGAACTTAAAATCATGAATTTCCCAATCCCTAGGGGCTGGTGTTGGTGAATGGGAAAATTACACGTAAATCCTCAACACCAACCTGGATACTCGGTTCAGCAGACGACGTTCAACACCAGCCCACAACACAGACTACCGGAAATGCAACATATTTTCCGAGGTCAACCTCAACACCAGCATGACTTCAAGTTCGGTGTTGTAGCTGGTGTTCTCACTATAACCATATGCGATATCCGAATATCCGGTATCCATCGTAGTTGAATAAACAACATGTCTACCATAAGAAACCAGACTGCCGACTGTTATCTACAGGCCCTCAAACTCATCATGGTGGCAGCGGTGGAATCTTTGAAATCAATTTTGATTGCTAAAAGCACAACTTGATCCAGTTCACGACAGTTGGGAAGTATAATTATCAAAATTAGCGTCGTCTCATCACGTCGCACATATCGTAACACTCGCAACACCAACACCAGCTTTCAACACCGTACTTGAAATCACTCAATGACTATACCAGTTAATGTACAATGGTACAGGACATATCTAGAATGTACTCCACACATGTCTTACCGACAATTTTGTGTTATATTGTTGACATGAAGTTTTGTCAATCTCGTGAATAAACTTCATAACTTACAACCCAAAACTACCAATCTAGATCTAAATTCATGCCATCACCTCAATTTTCGCAGCCTGCATGCGCCAAGCTATGACGCAATACACGATGAACTGTGTAACTGCGCTGCGGCCGGAGAGAAAGCTAAAATAAGATGCCATCTGGCTTGCTGCCTATGGTATCGGCAGAAAAGCAAAACAATTTTATTTTTTTTGTCTACGAAATGTCAAAAATCGGGGGTGCGGCCTATAGGGCGCTGCGGCCTTAACGCCAGCAAATACGGTAAGGCAGAGTTGGGGTCTAGAAGCCAGTTATATCCGAGGTTGAAAATCATATCTCTCAGAAATTTCTTCAAAGCCATTACAGTTTTAATGATCATCGTCAATTCATAATGTGAAATACTTGCATGGATTTAATGAGGATCTGAGATTACAGTCGCTAACTTCACGCACCCCTATGCACTTGTATTGTGCAGCGGTTTGCCGTGAAAACCTGTGTATACCAATGTCTTTGTTTTTAGGAAAAATACTCTAAAAGAGATAAGAATATTGACATGAAACAGGTGAGAAAGATAACGACTTTCAAATCATGACTGTTATTTGAACAATTGTGAAAGATTTAGATGATTTTTGGTGTGTTATAGTTGGTTATCTCCACCCGGAGTCACAGGTCCAAATGGTCACAGTTGTCAACAAGTGCCTAATAGTCTACAGACTTTAAACAACTCTTTCTATAAAGTAGCATCCTATATTTAGCTGGACATGCTTCTCTTTTTTAATTGAGCTAGGGTTATCAAATTTTGATGAGGTAATAAATCATTGTAAAGCTGAGAATCTCCTCTTTCTGAATCAACCCTAAACTTTATAGAAAGTCTTTTCTGGCAGCTCTTTGGTGGTTTTGTGTTGCAGAGTCACATTTGTCCTTTAAACGTAATTCATTATTTTAAAAATTAATTCCATTATAGTTCATCGAAGCTCAGTTATTTGTTTTGTTATAAATCATTTTGGTAATTATTCCTCTCTGGCCATTGCACTGAAATGTATTTGTTCCTATCCTTTATTTCCTGTTTTACAGTGCTGCTGATCTGTACATCCGAGATTATCTTCATAAATTCTGTGAAGATAGTCCTACTATTTGGATGGTTCGAGTGTATGCAACCATCCGGAATATGAGCACGATAAGAGATCCGGTGAAGCAATACATGCTTCTCGATGCTGCAGTACCTCGTTTGCCAACCGAAGAGGAATTTCAAGGTAGAGTCAAAACCTCCATTTTTGGTGACCAAGTTTATAAGTCAACCTGTCTGTAGTACCTGGAAGTATTTGAAAGACAGTAACCTGGTACATTTGCCACTCTATACCCAGGTGAAATGAATAAATGGGTACCCGGTCTGAAGTAATTCCTTGAATGCTTGATCATCTTATCAGAGGGCAGGCGCGTAGCCAGGGGGGGCGGTGGGGGCGGTCGCCCCCAAAAAACGCCGGCCCCCCAAAAAAAAAGAGAGAGAAAGAGAAGAAAAAAAGTAAGAGGACGTAGAAAGAAAAAGGGAAAAGGAGTCGAGAACGGTACAACGAATCGTCTTCTTTCTCTAATAATTTAATGAAACGTGACAGTTTCCGCGCTTTGCGCGGAAAGGGGGAAACTGAGTTCAAATTAAGGATTAAGAGTCGGAAAAAGGTACAACGAATCGTCTTCTTTGTCTAATAATACGTCAAAGCTTCCGCGCTTCGCGCAGGAGGAGGGAGGAAGGGGGGAGGGACTGAATTCAGACAAGGATTAAGAAGTCGAGAACGGTACTTTGAGTCGTCTTCTTTCTCTTATGATTTAATGAAACTTCAAAGTTTCGCGCGAGGAGGGGGGGGGGGGGGAAAACAGAATTCA
>JAVYIG010016318.1:0-31725 GCA_035222895.1 Strongylocentrotus droebachiensis | reverse complement strand
ACCCCTCTCATCCCTCTCATCTCGTTTCTTTTCTTTTCCTCCATCTCTTTTTCTTTCCAATTTGATCATTCACATCGTAATCTTCTCCGTTGTTGTACTCCTCTAGTACACTATCCTTGTTTCACCTCTCTCACTCTCCTCCCCCTCCCATTTCCAATTTTACTTCTACTCTATTCAGTTCTTACTCTCAACAACTTTCTCTCACTATACCATTTCCTTGTTCTGTATTTCTTTAATCTCCGCTCCTATTACTTTTGCTTCTCTCTATTTTAAACTTTTTGCTATATTTTCTGGTTTCCTCGTCGATTTAATGTATTCCACTGAGCTTTTTTTGTATTTCCCGTTTCCTTTGTCATGCATAATGCATATGTATTGATATGGTAAATACTTATATTTACGTGTTATATAATATATGGGTGTGTGTGGGTGCGTGGGTGCGTGTGCGCGCGAGCGCGCACGCGTGTGTGTGTGTGTGTTATAATTCTCATTTGTGATTCTTTGTTAATAGATTTTTATTTGACACTATTGTATTTTATGGAAATGGCCAGAGAATGATTGTTATACCTATTGCACTTTTAGTTCTGAGTTTGACCAATATACTGATTTGAATTGAATTGAAAATGGAAAAATTATTAAATGTCCCAACAGCTAGGGTGAATTAGTTTAAGGCAATGTACTCTCAATAAGATTGTAACTTCTGTTGAGGGGCATGTGGGAGGTACATGGAACATATAATCTCTATATGATTTTTTTTTTTGCGAGGGGCAGCCCCTTCTACCCCATTAGATCCGCTTTGAAATTCTGTAGTTCAAATTGGTATAAATGTTGTCTTTTTCTTTTTTTCAGAGACGACCGACATTCTTAGTGAGGTTGTATGTCAGTCAGACTACTCCATTGCAACTTATAAACCTTACTACTGGGTTTGTGAATCGGTTTGCGTCTCCGATAGCGACTACTGCAATAGTCATGGTATCTGTTGGCAAAGGGACAACATTGACACGCAGCCAATTTGCAGGTTTGTAGACGAATTTGCAACGATAAAAAGACTGAGATACCAAACTAGATTGTTAGGAGTTGTTATCTATTACATGTACTCAATAGTGCTTAGAGGGGTACTCAAGTCCCCCCCCCCCAAAAAAAAAAAGGGAACTTAAAAATCTCCCCCATAGAAACGAGAAGGTCATTTTGCTATAGCAGAGGTGAGTGGTAAAGAGTATACGAACAATATAATTTCATTTCGTTTATTTTTCAGTTCTGAATAAAAAACAAAGTCAGTATACATTAAAACATACATGAAGAAAAAACAACATACAGTATTTTAAACAGAACTGGCTAGGGCTTCAAGGTAAGCAAAGCTTGATGCCTTGTGAGCCCTGAAAATTAAGTAAATGTACAAGAAAACTACCTATATGGGGCATCTCGTTTAGTATATAGTTAGGCAAGAATTACTGTTTGTCCATTTGCAATGTGAGAGGCATTCCTGTTGTTTCCATGCAAGTCTATGCACGATTTTTTTTCTTTCTCAATAGTAAATGAATTCTAGAAATATTAGATAATAAAAATCAAAATAATGATAATAAAAATAATAATGACAATAATAAAAATGATAACAATCATCATCATTATGATGATGATAATTGTAATGATGATAGTAATGACAATAGTTTTTAATAAGACTTATGAAGAAGAATAATAATAATATATTAATGATATTAATAATGATAAAGATGATAGTCAAAATCATATGCTTCTTTTTTTCTCTAGCAACACAATGGTATCTAAAAATATTTTCACTTCGTTTTTCAGTTGTGATTGGGAGAATGGCGTATGGTATTGGGGGTACAGGTGCCAGTATTACATGAACCAACTGTACCTGATCATTGGATGCTCGTGTGGGGCCGCTGTACTGCTCGTGCTTCTTGTGTCACTAAGTGTCTGTTGTGTTGTGAAATCAAAGGCAGTACCTGACAAGTAATTATGAATTTGATTTTATATTTGGGCCTTGATTTCTTACTTCGTAAGCTTTTTTTCTTGTAAGTGATATTTGGAGTATATGAGAGAGATAGAGAGAGAGAGAGAGAAAGAAAGAACCTGCAATATAACATTCTCTGAAAAGAGATATGTTCGGCACTTCCATTGTGCAATAGATATGTCATAATTCGCTGACACCGGACTTGATGGGAATACCATTAATAAGTGTACAAGTCTCGCACACAGCGAATTGGATGTTTGAGGGGAAATTTATGATGATGAATTTCCTGGGGTGATTGGTGAAAAGGGCAGATCATTACTTAAAGAATTGTTGGTCGTAGAAGTGAAGCCACTCCCTGTGATGGATAACATTCTGCTGAATTCTTTGAATGTTGCCAAATCCCCCCCCCCCCCCAAAAAAAAAAAAAAAAAAAAAAAAAAACTTACTGTCTTTAAAACGCCATTTTTATCAGCTGAATCCCCGAATAGTGTCATATTCCCCACGGGAACTCATGCGTAATCTGTAAAACGCTATTATTTTGTATCAGCCGAATACTCAAATGATGTCAAATTCACCATGACAAACCATGCTCATGTGTCTTTGAACCACGATCTCACCTTAGGGACAGCCAATCGTCTGAAAGCGTCATCGATGCCTTTCAAAATTTTGGTTACGATCACACCGCCGAGACCGTCGTCTTCCCCCCTATCGACGACAACAACATCGATGATGGTGACATCTTGCAGCGAAGCCGACCCTATTCGTATATCTACAGCAAAGGAGAAGGCAATACCAACGTAGGGTCATCCAGCTTTATCGGAAATCAAAATGGCGGCGCTCAGAGGGTGAGTCAAATGAGTGGCGTAATGGGAGTCCACCCATAAAGGGGCTCTGTAACGTTGGGGGGGGGGGGGGGGGAGGGGGGCGCTGTTTTTACTTGGAAATAGTCCTTCTTTGTCTCCTCAATCTCCTTCTCTTTCTTTTTGTTCTCATTGTCCTCTTCTTTTTCTTCTCTTTCTCCTTCTTCTTCATTCTCGTCAATCTTCTTCTACTTCTTCATCATCATCTTCTTCTTTTTGTTTTTTTTCTTTTTGTTTTTCTTCTTCTTCTTCTTCTTCTTCTCCTTCTTCTCCTTCTTTTTCTTCTTCTTCTTCTTCTTCTTCTTCTTTTTTTTCTTCTTCTTCTTCTTCTTCTTCTTCTTCTTTTTCTTCTTCTTCTTTTCTTTTAATCATATTAAATGATTTAATTCATGTTTGTGGCTCAAGTCAATTTTCTTTTTATTTGATGCCATGACAGGGGAGCGAGCTGGAAGTGAACGAGGACGCCGCCAAACGACAATCGAACGGAAGTGCGGATAACAGGCATTCTTCGTCAATGAAGCCCAACGGTAGCTCTCAGCAGAAAAACCCAGACTTCTGGGGCAATCTCGATGAGCCGTCCGCTGAACATATCAAGCTTGAGCCATTTCTTGCTCGTTATGATGATAACGATAGTGTAAGAACTGATTTGTATTTTAAATCATTAAAAGATAGGGCTGTATATTGTGGGTTTCTCTGTAACTGACATTCATCTTTCAGTTCATTTTTTCTTTTCGGTGGGGGGGGGGGGGGGGGTGGGGGTCGTTTTTATCAGCCAATGGTTGTTTCTAGAAAGTGTTTTTATATTATCAATAAAAACATTATTCTTACGTCACAAGCTATTTAAAAAAAAGGATGGCAAAAGAAAAGAAAATTACAAAGATGAAAGTGATATCAAAACAGATTTACAATTAATTAACAAGAACCCCAATGCTTGACTTTCAGTGAATCAACTCGATAAAGTTCAACTTGTATTTATGAATTGATTCCTTTGTATCATTTTGAAAGCAACATTATTATTTCCATGATGTCCTTTTAACTGGTCGGATTATAAATGCTCACGTTCGCATTATCATCATTACTCTTTAAAAGTATATCATTTTGCCAGATATAATTCATACTTTGGTTGACTTTGTTAACGTTCGTCTCTATGGCGCCAAAAGGGCGTTAAACTTGATGTCAAATTATATTACTTAACATCCTTCTGGCTCCAAACAGAATGATCTAACTGAACAATACACTTTTTGTTGTTCTCACAGTACAAGATTCAGCGACCTCGTATTAGTGCGCACTACGACTATTCCAACAACTCTGCTGCACCCAATATATACCAGAGCATGGACCCTGCCCACACCCAGCATATCCCGGTATGATTATAGTCTTATTTCCCGATACAATCTCATTAACAATATTTCATTGAAAAGGTATACATGTTTTCCCGAATGTATATTTTCATATCCACGAAAGTATTGTATATATGCCATACAGTATGTAATTGAAATTTCACTTAAAGGGAGGCTTTACTACTGCAGCTAGAAGGGATTAGACCACCCAGAGAGCCATCGAGGTCACTGTGACAGGTGTCTATCTCATTAAATCAGCTCTCATTTAACATAAGAAAAAGAGGATCATGGGGGACCAACAGGCACCGATTTGGGAAGTTTTCTATAAAGAGGGAGCAAGTAGCTACAAGTAGGACAGTGTGCCTTTAAGTTATATTCTTTGAAGTCTTTGCCATTAAGAGGGTCCAGAGAACTTCAGGAAGGTCGGAAATTATTTTCATGGCAAGATAATTGTTTCTTTTCAGATGCCGGTTTTTTTCGTCATGGGATTTTATTGTTTCTGCTAGTAAAATATACATGCCATTCGTTGTGGAAAGAATTCAACTACGTCGTTATTTTTAAGATAGGGATGTAATATGATGGTTTCTTATGAAATTACCATGATGACAAGAATTAATATTCGTCTGTTTCATTTTTTCCCCAATTTTTTATAGGATCCCGACTACGTATACGCACAAAGATGAACTCGAGTCTAGGCCATATTAAAATCACGCAATACCATGCTGGACTCTATCTGTTGCCTGTATCCGGATAGTGCACCCAAACTGAGATTTTCAGAACAAGATTCGCAGCTTTCATTATCCAGTCGTCAGTCAGAGGAGTTCGATCTTTCATGATCGCCACATGACGAACACAGCTATAGTGATCACAATTTTTCCTTTTGGTTGCCATATTATTTAAGCACATAAAATACATCCATGATATATCCACAGAATTCGCCATATTGTTTATACCTACCTTTGGTTAGTAAATTAATGTTTTTTTTCCTCTCACTCTCTCTCTCTTTACATTTTATGTATCCATACAAATGTTGAAAATATGATATTACCTATATTGCATGATTCTTTTTAGATATATTCATTTGGCGATCTATTTCATATCCAATGACATTCTAATTTCTGTTAGAGACACCATGCCAGATATGAATAGGGATTGATTCAATTTCAATTCGATAAGCATGTATTATATTGTACACATTCTTGAATTTGATTATAAGAGTGACGTAATATGACGCATACCTTGATTTTCTTATGGGCCTTCGAAGGCCGGGGATGGGGAGGGGGGGGGGGGGGTCTTGTTTGTCGGCTCCATCCTATGCTGTATACGCTACAAATGACTTATATTATGATACACGATTCTGACTTGAAGTACATTTTTCTGTCGTTCCTGATGTCAACAGCAAATATGCATGATATGAAAAATGATGTGACCAGGTCCCTCGGAGAGGACCTAAAGCCGTTGGCCGTCTGGTTGCTTACTTACAAGCATTGATGCTTTCTTAGCAGTCAGGTAAAATATCCACCACCAATACCACCACCACCACCACCACCACCACCACCACCACCAATTGTTATGGGGGGAGGCAGTCCAAGTGATTGCGCTGAAAATAATCATGAATTAAGTAGGCCTACTCACGTTTCCCAGGAGAATGTGTTTGTACTGTGGTGGAGGGAGACTTAATATATGCAATGTTCCCTTATAATATCCAAGTATACGATTGTGTCGGTGTTTATAGGGGGCATCCCTCTTCTTTCGGCTAGTACGCCATTGAATGTCAATTTGTTTTGCTTGTATTGTGTATCATGAACGCTGGCTTCGAAATGCCGTATTTAAGATGGGTAAGGTTCTATACCAATCGCATTTGTGACAAATCAAAGCTATCTACAATTTACAAGTATGTATCAAATGTGGATTAACATTCTGTAACAATGTCTATGATAACATATCACATGATATACATGTATACTTACATTACTGAATTTGCATGAACAAGCTGTTACGATATATTATACTCAATATAACCATGTTAAATCTCACTGTATCATTATAATATAATTAATGATAAACAGTCATAAATTATAATGTATACTGCAAAAGTGACTTTTTGCCTTCTTACATGCGACGATGTATAAAATGACCAAACGGAATTATATGTAAATATGCATGTATAAAAAGTTACCGACCTTATTATATGTGTAAAGTTCTTTTATTTAATCTTACTCATTTTGTATATACACATGCTTTTCTAAAACATATGTCATGTTTGTAACGAGTAAAACAGAGTATAACACAACAGACTTATCTGTTTGTATACTATTGACAAGATTGGTTGGCTGATTATTGCCTTTAATTCCTATAAATTGTATAGATAACTGTTATATATTCAGAGATTTCTGAATAAATCATTTTCCATTACAGTACTACTTCATGTCTAGCTGTAGGGGTGAATTTATAGGATTCATTTCAAATTTATAATCATTTGCTGTTTACTTCTGAATAAATCCATGCATAGTTTTCATAAAATTGTACCAGGTATTGTTTTTTGAGTAGCTTTTATGAATAAGGAGGAAATTAATATTATTTAAGGAGAAAGTTCCCATATAAGCAGGGAAAAGAATGAAACAAAGAGATGAACGTTTGAGGAAAAAATCTCCCTTTCTAGAGAATTTATTCCAAATTTGACCGTTTACTTATAGTTAGACTAAATTTCGCTTTATGAATATTGATAGTGATGTCATAATGCACATACCTATACTCATTGGCCTAAAGATATTGATATGTTGTTGTATATTTATTAGCCAGTGTGTTTAATGACAACCCAACCTTTACAATTCATTAGTATGAAAGCAGAAACATAAGAGAAACAGACTGGCGAAAGTTTGAAATAAATGGGTCCAATAATAATTATGAATGCTTAGAATATGAGATAAATGTATGCAGAGCTCAGTGGTGAGAGGTAACCTTGTTTTAACTTGGGGTATTAAAATCATGTATACTAATGCAGTGTAGTCAGAGTAACAAAAAACAACTAACAAATGGGGGTGGGGGGGCAACATAAGCATAACATCCCACCCCCTTATGGTTGTATACATCAGTGGTACTGAACACCTTATTACCAATTGATATGAACTAACATCGCAATATTCATTAAAGTGACAACAGAGACAATGATGGTCCGCCGGAAAAGTAGCAAAGGACGGTAGAGAGATATGAGCAGAGAAGGACAAAAAAAAAAAAAAAAGGGGGGGGGGAGGGCACAGAAGTTAGAAAAGCTGCAGAGATATATCATGACGGAGCTATACTGAGAGTTGTGAGAGGGGTAACAGTACAGGACAGAAGACTAATGAAGTATGACAAAAATGAGTAAAACTAACAGAGATTAGAGAGAAAAGGGTATGATAGAAACATGCCGAGGGCCGAGCGCGATTTTAGGGCTCAGTTTTCTTTCTTTGGACTGACTTTGTGGTAAATAGTTTTTGGTAGCCAGAATTTAAGATTAAAATACACAAATTCCAAATCAGCTTTTTCCCGGGTGAAAGAACTTGTCGTTTTTATAAAAATCTGCAAAATATATCGCCAAATTTTGTCAATCAGCTCAAAGAAAAAAACGAAAGAGGTTGGCGTGAATTGACCAATGAGAGATCGAGTAGGAGCAAACATGGCGTCGTCCACTGACTTCACCGACAGTGACGGTGACCAGCAAAAAAGTGAAAAATCATCTTGTATTATACATAGGAGGGAGTCGATGGTTTATCACCGTTTGGTCTACAACCAGTTCGTCTACTACCCCAATAGGTCTATTCCTATATGGTCTACATCCGGCCCGTCTACTATCCACATGGTCTAATGATCGTTTCGTCTACTTTTCATTTGGTCTAATCTCCAGCAAGTGTACTGTCCATTTGGTATATTGCTCATTACGTTTAATTTACATTATGTCTAATATCCATATGATCTAATAATCATTTAATCATAGACGGAATGGACATTAGACAAACTGGTTATTAAACTAAATGAACAATTAATAGACCGAAATGTGAATTAGACTAATTGGAGATTAGACCGGGAAATTAGACCAAATAACCATTAGCCTAAAATTTTATTAGACCAAATGATAAGTAGATGAAATGACTATTAGACCATGTGGATAGTAGACGGGCTGGGTGTAGACCATATGGGAATAGATTAACTAGGTAGTAGACCAACTGGTTGTAGACCAAACGGCAATTCACCGGAGTCATGAACTGTATAGAGAAGATGGGTGGTATGGTTAAGAAAGGGTAATATAACAAAACATGGTTCACGGGTTAATGATGCTATAAATATAATTAATCAAGATAAGAGTAGTTTTATGGGCTTACATTTTTGCATAATTAATATTTGCTAGTCGGTAATATTCTCCTTTCACTTTCAGATTGGAATGACGTAGAACCTAATAAGGGATTTTTTCTCGAACCCCCCCCCCCCCCATACATTGAATTAAAAAATAAATAAAATAAAGAGTGAATTCTTGGCCAGTTGATTTGCTAGGTCAGGTAATAGACCATTTTCGCAATAAAACCAAAGCTAATGTCACTATGAACATGACGGCCAAAGAAAGAGGACAACATCTTGGCCCGAATTCACAAAGGATGTTTGTCTACAAACCTATGACGTCACTGCAGGAGACAACATTGGCATTATAACACAACATAACAAAGCACTTGAATGGAGAAACCCTACTATAACATACCAACAATCAACGAAATCTTTAATGATTTTTCAAATAATGGTCATGATTTTTTAAAGTCGCTATGTTTCTTACCTGCTTCGTGTCAATTTTCATATATTTTTGGGAGAATTTTTCCTAAGAAGGAAGACATTAGTGTCATGCAATTTCTCACAGGTTTCACGGAAAACAGCTGCACAATACAAGGGCATACAAATTCAAGTGACAGAAATCCCCCCCCCCCAAAAAAAAAAAAAAAAAAAAAAATGTATTTATGGTTAATATAATTTTATTATTTAAAGTGTGTTCCTGAAATCTTTATATAAATTGATGGGTTACAGAACAATCCCAGAACCAAATTTATGTGCGATTGATTCAACACTATTTAAACAAAGAAAATATTGATTAGAGGTGTCGTGGTCGAGAGGATATTTGTTTGTTTGTTTGTTTTTATTTCTGCATTTTCAAAATAGAACATAATCATATACATAAAGTAACAAATAATTCTTGATTTTACATAATTATACATTTTTAAGTACATTAAATAAGATGCATACAAACACAAATATAATTTCAATGAAAAAAAAAGAAAAAAAAATTACAGAAAACGCAGGAGATATGTCATCGGACTGTGGATCTCAAGGTCCGCGGTTCGAGTCCTGCCGCGGCAAGACATTAATATACATTTGCCACACTCGACCCAGGTGAGGTAAACGGGTACCTGGCAGGAATTAATTCCTTGAAATGGCAGCCATGCGAAAGCCGGGGTAATAATTTCTAAAAAGCTCTTTGGAAGCGCATTGTGACATTGCTGATATTGGTTGATGATCTATAATAATACCAGTTTTCGCCAATCAGAGAACTGGAATGATCGACGCCCCTCGTTAGCCTTGATCAAAATACTAATTTAGAGCGCATATTTTGAGCTTTATTTCTAGAAACTAAGCCACAATAATTGTAAGAAGTTGGGCCACATAGAGTCTATTATACGAAATACAAGACTTCAAAACATTTTAGGGTGGGGGGGGGGGGGACTTACCCAGTTGTGTCCCCCACCCTTAACAACTTTTTTTTAGGGGGGACGTGTCCCCCTGCCCCCCCTCCTGATTGACGCCCATGATACCAGTACACTTTTGGAGTTCGCCCCTTAACAACTTCAAGAATAGAATGTTTCGTCATCGTTGGGTGGTTGTAAAATAAACGCGCATGCTCGGAGAGGATCATAATTATATCCTTTGTATCGACAGGGAGGTGTCAGTCCTCCCTGGTATCGGCAAGCTCCAGCACCAGAACGTGGAACCCTAATCGGCGAATGCTATATATTTTACCAGCAGATTTCGCATCAGTTCGTTCTTTTGCACGGGCCGGGTTTCCAGGCTACCCGAGAGCTACCGTATAAGATCAAAACTGCCAAATATCTGCCAGACGAACAGACATACATTTCATACCACTTGATGTTATACAGCCGTGGATAATTTTGTCAGATTTGTGTCATATTTTGCGCTCCAGTCATCCTTCTTGGACACAACCCAGATTGTTTTGCTTTTTGATCAAAGAATTTAAACTTTTCCAGGTAGATAAAGTTGCTTCAGTGACACTGCTTAATGCTTCACGATACAATAGGCCTACCAATATTTTAAAGGTCATCAATTTGTATATGGTAATGTTTATATTTAAAACAGAAGTTACAACAAGTTGATAACACTGGAAACTTTCTAGAGCCATATTCTGGGGGTTTTATCATCTGAATTCATTCGTAACATTTTAACACCTGAAAACATTATCATCAAAACATATAGCTTGACAAAGAAACTTTTGAAAGTATTAATTCATTCGCGCCTGTGGACTGAACAGAGTCAGACTCATAATACTGGAACAGAAGACAAAGGTGATTATGGCGAGGATTCTTCCATTGTATGCCCTGCTCATCGTCGCTATCATGAAGTCGACGCCATCGACGGCAGCGATAACGACAACGACAACGACAATGACAGCTGAAGGAACCACCATCACGGGCACAGGTTAGTATGGACATAATACTACTCATGGTAGTAATCGTTATACATTTACATGACAATTAATCAGACGTTAAAGATGTACATTAGACAAAAAAAGTATAATTGATGTGCCCCTCTTATTTTGATTAAATATTTATTTATTTATAATATATATTTCTATTACTATAACTATAACTACCCCTTTAATTAATACTTTTACTGTTACAATTACTATAATATTGATATTAGTATTAATATTACTATTACTAGTGACGTTACCATTACTTCTATTGCTATTGATATGACCATGTCCATTACTTTCAATACTACTATACATGGTGTAATATAAATACTTTTGGTCTATTACTATTATTTTTGATATTATTACTATTAATATATTACTGTATTACTATATCACTCTATTACTAAAATACTATTACCATTTATATTAATGGTACTATTACATTATTTTTTACTATTACTATATTATAAACTGATTTTTTAAAAACCTTATTCCCTCTCTCTCTCTCTTAAAGAACTTTTTACATGTAATAAGTGCATTAAGTTCTACGACAAACTGATTGGTGTATATAATTTGTCAAGTCCAGGTACAAGCCACATTCAAGATGCATTTGTATACATTCTCTCTTTCTCTCACATCTATCTATCTCTCCTTTCCTTCTTTTTCCGTCCACCCTTTTCATCCCTCTTTCTGTCCCGTATATAACACGCTCTCCGTCTCCTGCTTCCTGGCTCCTTCTCTCCGCTCCCCATCTCCCCCTTTTACACCACTTCTTATCTCCTTTTCTCTCTTTTCCCTATCCCCCTGTCTCTCCAAACCTTACTTCCTCCCTCCACCCCCTACTCTCTCTCTCTCTCTCCCTATCCCTCTCTCTCTTTCTTTCTTTCTTTCTTTCTTTCTTTCTCTCTCTCTCTCAGCTCTCTCTCTCTCAGAATCAAAACTTCCCTTTTTAGGACACTGCACCCTCAATCTGAATTCTGCGAAATGTCTGTCTAAAACATTTTAATTATTATAGTGATTCAGTGTTTCTCATTATGTCGTATGACGTTGTAATACGGATTGATAATCTAAAACAAGGACTTCCTACTTACATTTACTAATCTAAGACTGAGACAAACTGATAAACAAAATTCTCATTTGAATATTACCGTATGTATGTGTGTATATGTATGGTGTACTATGTGATGTATGTATGTTGGAGTTTGTGGGGTTTTTCTTCATTTTTTTCGTTGTTGTTTTTTTTACACCGGAAAGGCCAACATGTTGAAAAACTTCTAAATAGGCGGTGTCACACAGAACAATCCCTTAAAAAATCCCTTGAAAAATCCTTTCAAGGGAGAATTTTCTTGCTTCGTTAGAGGATTTTTAATGGGATAATTGATAACAGACAGCAATTAAGAGGATAACTAAAATCCGGAAAACTAAAATCCGGATTTGGGGCCTCTGTGTGACACCGCCTAATTGTGTGGGCTTATTAATCCCATGTGATACATGGAAACTAAAATAAACCACAAATCAAGGCGGAATAATGTTCATCGGTGATTTAAAAAAAAATACAAATGGGTCTATTTATTTCATATTTCGTTGCCTTGTTTGGTAAAACACGGAATTCTAGGTTTATGAAAATGAAAGGCCTAAAATGCATCAACTCTTTCGTCTTCTTTGTGCATGGCTGATCGTCAACGAAATGGAGTTAAATCTTTTGTCAACTCTGTTTGTTGCTACGGCAGGCAGCAAGTGAAAACGAATCCGTTTAATCAAATTATGGAAATGCAAGCATTACTTTAAACAAACAGAACTTTGATATTCCTGGCTCATTTTTCCTGATTGGGGTGTCATATCAATATTTTTTTTTATGAAAGGGCAGAAAATGAACTTTCTCGAAATGTGATTTTCTCTTTGAAATTCCGATACCGCCCGCCAAACGACTATTTTCCTCTCTTCAAATTGATTTTAATCACTCATGCGTGAAATGTGCATCACATCGATACTTCTCGGTTTCGTTTTTTCTGGGACGCACTGTATAGGTCCACATTTTTTCTATTTCATATACATTGTGTGTTTTGCTCTTAGCTCACATACATAACTTGGCGTTAATGGATTAAGATTCTTCACTAGGCTTCAAGTGTTTTTGTGGTGAAAAATTAATACTTATTCCAACTGTTAAAACACTCATACAATCCATGAATACAACATAACGCATGGCAAATCATACAATTACCATGATCTCCATAAAACCAAACGACCGCGTATCTCTAGCTAATGATTAACCTGCACCATATGTTAAGAACAAACAAAAACCAATTAATATCGAGTTTTTTATTAGCGAATATACGCCAGGCGCTCTCACACCATGTCGTCAATTTACATTTTTATCACCGAATGAACCTCAACTTTAATATTAACCCCCAAAGTTGATACTTCCTTGTATAATAATGTACTTCCATGAGAAATGCATGTTCCTTAGGTTATTAAAATATCGAAGATAAAGAAATTATGTACACTAATCATATCACTATTTTAGTGAACATGATTCGGGAGCAGTAAAGCCACATATCTTGTTCCAAATCCATCGACTGTTGTTGTTTTTTGTTGTTTTTTTTTTTTTTGTTGTAATGGCAATCAGTCAAGAACTGGCTTTTACCACCAACGCCTTTCTTTTTAATATTAATTCCTTTAAAAAAAATCCTTTTTGTGAATGATGGTGCAAAAAACAGGGGAAAAAAGAAAGAAATTGATGCTGGATCCGCCCCTGATAAACATAATTCAGATTCAGTTGTCTGGTAAAACATGTGCCAATAACTTTAATATGTTAAGTTTATGAAGTCAGTTCGATATGAAAAAAATATATTTTGTTTGATTATGATTTATAACCTAATCAAATTGAATGTACTACTTACAGTATTTAACAGGCCCTAAAGTAAATTAAACATACGGGACATTACAAACGATTAAAGAACTTTGGGAGTAACTCACAAACGCCTGAATCCGTACTGTGATCGGAGGGATACCTACCATAAAAGTGTACGCTATACATTTTTCTAAATCATATATTTTTTTTCTTCTTCATTATTCTGACCATAAAATGATTTAGCTAGGTTTATGGGCTGTGGGAGCAGTGGAATGGCATGTTGATTAGTGGAACTGAAACTTGACAGCATATATTTGATATCTGATAACGAGTCCGTTAGTCGTGTTTTGATTTTTTTTCATTCTGTGATATTTGATACATTAGAAGCGTTAATGTTTAATAAGTACGATCATAAATATCATAATGTGTATCCATGGAATAAAAAAGGGCGTAGAATATTAGAACTGGGATTTCGACCATTAAAAGTTACCCTCTACAAACACTGTGGTATATGTTTACCCAGCATTAGGTAAGATATTACCTCGTGGTTGGTAAAAAGGAGAAATCCATGTTTTGGGGGAAAATATTTATGCAGTATTAAAGGTACTACCGTATGTCCCATTTGCAGGCCCCCAAAAATGAAAAGGTTAAACTCCAACGGCATTTGAAAGATAATACTAATTTAGAGCTTCCCTAAACAAAAACACAAAAAAGGGGGGGGGGGGGCTTGAAAATGTCTTTAAGTGGGAAAATAGCGACTATTAGTTGTCAAATCGACTTAAGAGCTATAGAGCCAGTAAGTAGAACATTGTACCGAATGGTCGTACGTTTTATGCTGCGCAAAGATTCAATCTAATTCAATTTAATTTTGACCATTACAAGAAGTGGGTTATTGATGTAGACAAATGCTCATGTACCCTTTACAGCTCATTTTATGTATCTTATTACCAAAGAAGAAAACAAAGCCAGTCAGTCACTCAATAGTGTCTGAGAGTGAAGTCTAGCAATTAAACGGGTTTCCTTGCATAATTTGAATATTAGGACTCTGCTAACGTTTAAATTTCACAGACAGGACATACTTGACATATTCATAATTCCTGCAAAGTTCTACAGAATTTGATGATGGCTGCAAAAGGGACATTGTATCTTTAAGTAAAATGTAACCCGAACTTGAGTAAAATTACATTACAGTTGCATTTTCGGGGAGGGGGAGGGGAACTTCACGAACTCTGTATCATACCTTATATTTCCTCACTGTAAAACTTAAAAGAAAATGTTATGTTACTGCAAAATAGGGCCCATATTTCATACGATTTTATCTCACAAATATTCTGCACTGAAAGAAATACCATGGTCGTATTGTTTTTCTTTACTTCGGCAAGCTTGATACCCGGTGCAGCACAAATTCCTTGCGAATCTGTAACGTTCCTTTCCACTAAACGTTGAATATATTCATACTTATTCCGGCTTTGGCTGTTTAGTGGTTTAGGTTTTTACCCTGCATTCTCCTTTTGAATGACCTCAGGCCCGCTCAATAGTTTACATTACAAAGATTTTATTGACGCAAGATAGTATCCATCTTTATAACGTTCTATCGTTAATCGTTATCTTTATGGTATCCATTTATTTCAACGCCCAAAAGTCAAATATTTAATTATTCTTCGATTGATTTATAAGGACACTATACAATAGCCCCGGAAAAAGCAGCATCTCTTATGAAAGTAGATTTTGCCTCAAGAGATGAAGACGTGAAAACAACGATATAGTAGGATTTTCCAGCCAAATTCGCGAGTTTGTCATTTGAATTAATTTGTCTTGCTTTCAAATTCGACGGTTTTAGTGCTGTCAGATATATCTTGGGTTTACATTCCTTTTCCTAGTTTTCAGATCTATGAAGTTTTCGTTAGAATCTATATCTATTTATTATTTGAAGTAATAGTTGCAGTAGTAGAACTAGTAGTATTGATTAATTCATTACTCATTATTATTATTAATAGTAATTGTTTACTGGAAAGGAAAATAAAATACTTTGTGGGAGCTTTTAATTAAGCTCCTCGTCAAAGCTATACAGAAAGGTGTAGCCATAATCAAACTTTGAGATCTTCTCTTTTTAGCTTGTTTATTATGAGTCGTAACATTAGTTTTCTTTTTATCATCGGTACGAAGAAGACGAAGACTGCTGCTAAAATATACAATATGGCTCTATAATCATTATTGCAGCATAACGTATTGTAGGTTTAGCTGAGCCTAATCCCTTACTTGAATGAAGTGTGTCATATTATACGAGTTGGAATGGAGTGGAGAATGTGCATTTAATGTGTCGGGCATGATTGATTCCGATGACCAGGGTAATGACATCGTGGATGTATTACGTACTGTTTAAATCCATATTATCATTTGTCACATTTATTATTATTATTATTATTATTATTATTATTATTATTACAAAGTTATTACAAAGTTTACTAAGCTTTTGATTTATAAACGTTTGTTACAGAACTTGACACTGCTTCTGGACCAACCCTTACTCAAACAGAAATGGCCACGTCCATGTCTTCAGACACAGACGCAACAATGCCGTCCTCGGGTACGACCGTGCAGGATACGAGCATGACAGATCTAATATCATCGTCGTCGTCCTTGTCGACAGTAACAGGTGAATACATTTTAATCAACGTCATCAGACGAGTATTGACTGAACGATTGATTTTAAACATCTATAAGCTTAATATCTTTCAAACAGTGGTGATCCCATTGCTTCGGTATTGTCATTATTGTTGTTGCTTTTTTGTTGTTATCGTAGTTATTCTTTTTCGTCACATCCCTCATTAATTGAATATAACAACAGGAAGCATGCAAAAGAAACATTCACGACTAGGCTACTGCCTGAATAAGGAGGACAGTACAATGCGGAAGATAATACACATTATTGTACATTTAAAACAAATATTATTGTTGTTATTATTATTATCATTATTATACTATAGTTATTTTTATTATCATAATCTTTTTTGTTTTCATTATAATAAGTATTATTATTATTATTATTATCATTATTTCCAGTAATGGTTTACTGGAAGGAAAATAAAATACTATGTGGGATCTTTCAAATGAGCTCCTCGTCAAAGCTACATGTATAAAGAAAGACGTAGCCATAATCAAACTTTGAGATAGCTTTCTCTTTAAACTTGATGTGTTTGTTTTTAGTTTGTAATATTAGTTTACTTTTTATCATCAGTACGACGACGACGACTGCTGCTATCAGGCGCGTACGCAGGGGGGGGGGGGGGGGGGGTTGGGGGTTGAACCCCCCCTTTGGTATTTTTTATGTGTGTATTTTGGAGGACCCCCCCCCCCTTTGGTAATTTTTTTTTTAATTTAAAAAAAAAAAAAAAAAAAAAAAAACTATACCAATGGCTGACCTAGAAAAGTTGACCTTACCCCCCCCCCCCTACCAGCGGAGCAAAATGTCAATTTTCAAATTTCGAGACCAAAAAAAAAAAAAAGCGTCCTCTTAGCCCGCCCCCCCGCCCCCGCTTATTCAGCGGCTGGCTGAGTCGTTGCGAAATTTTCGGCCCGATTTAAAAAATCTAAACCCCCCCCCCCTTGAAAAAATCCTGCGTACGCGCCTGGCTGCTATAATATACAATCTGCCTCTATATTATAATCATTCCTTGCAGCATAATGTACTATATAGGTTTCGTTGAACCTAATCCCCTATTTGGATGAGGTATGTCGAGATTGATTCCGATGACCAGGCAATTGAAATTTCTTTGAAGCGCTTTGAGACAACGTGGATGTATTTAGCGCCGGATTAAGCGCTGTATAAATCCGAATTATCATTTGTCACTATTATTATCATTACCAAGTGTACTAAGCTTTTGATTTATAAACGTTTGTTACAGAACTTGACACTGCTTCTGGACCAACCCTTACTCAAACAGAAATGGCCACGTCCATGTCTTCAGACACAGACGCAACAATGCCGTCCTCGGGTACGACCGTGCAGGATACGAGCATGACAGATCTAATATCATCGTCGTCGTCCTTGTCGACAGTAACAGGTGAATACATTTTAATCAACGTCATCAGACGAGTATTGACTGAACGATTGATTTTAAACATCTATAAGCTTAATATCTTTCATTGCTTCGGTATTGTCATTATTGTTGTTGCTTTTTTATTGTTATCGTAGTTATTCTTTTTCGTCACATCCCTCATTAATTGAATATAACAACAGGAAGCATGCAAAAGAAACATTCACGACTAGGCTACTGCCTGAATAAGGAGGACAGTACAATGCGGAAGATAATACACATTATTGTACATTTAAAACAAATATTATTGTTGTTATTATTATTATCATTATTATACTATAGTTATTTTTATTATCATAATCTTTTTTGTTTTCATTATAATAAGTATTATTATTATTATTATTATCATTATTTCCAGTAATGGTTTACTGGAAGGAAAATAAAATACTATGTGGGATCTTTCAAATGAGCTCCTCGTCAAAGCTACATGTGTAAAGAAAGACGTAGCCATAGTCAAACTTTGAGATAGCTTTCTCTTTAAACTCGATGTGTTTGTTTTTAGTTCGTAATATTAGTTTACTTTTTATCATCAGTACGACGACGAAGACAGCTGCTATAATATACAATCTGCCTCTATAATCATTCCTTGCAGCATAATGTACTATATAGGTTTCGTTGAGCCTAATCCCCTATTTGGATGAGGTATGTCAAGATTGATTCCGATGACCGGGGTAATGATATTTCTGTCAAGCGCTTAGAGACATCGTGGATATATTAAGCGCTGTATAAATCCATATTATTATGTGTCACTAGTATCATCATTACAAAGTGTAGTAAGCTTTTGATTTTTAGCGTTTGTTACAGAATTTGACACTGCTTCGGGATCAACCCTTACTCAAACATCAATGGCCACGCCCATGTCTTCAGCTACAGACGCAACAATGCGGTCGATGGAAACTACGACGGAACCTACGACGGAACCTAAGACGGAACCTAAGACGGAACCTAAGACGGAACCTACGACGGAACCTAAGACGGAACCTAAGACGGAACCTAAGACGGAACCTAAGACGGAACCTAAGACGGAACCTAAGACGGAACCTAAGACCACATCTCCGACGGAACCTTCAACGGAAGAACCCCCCAGAGTGGGCCCGGTCCCAGAACCAACATTGCCAGACATAGGTAAGTCAACTCATATTAAATGCCCGATGTAATCAATCAAAGAACAGTATAACGCGTTCCCCTAAAATGGTAAGAATGAAATGGATAGAACCGACGAAGGAACGTAGAGAATGAAAGATCGTTAAAGTTTGAAATTGTAATGCTATAAATATAAAAATTGATGTAAAAGAAAATTTTCGTTCAAAGTAAATCCTGTCAGTAGAAGTTATATATTGCATTATTTTACTAAATAAGCAATCGAAAATTCAAGTTAATTTTGTCACAGTCGAAATAGTGTATTCCATTTATTTTCCCAAAGAAATATTATAGGTTATGTGAAAGTGAAAACGTTAACGTCGCATTAACATTATACGCCGAGATGGATGGATAGTTTACGTTGTAATGTCATTGTATTTACAATTGCCACTCAAGATCAAAATTTGAAATGGACAAGAAATTCACTTTTTGTCGGAAATATTTACTTCCACTGCGATCAATGTATATTTCTTTATTGAGAGACAGATAACATTTAAGAGGTATATTAATTTCATACTCAACATTGCAAGAATAATCTGACTTTTGATGTGAAGTTTTCAGTAGTGGACTGGCTAAAAACTGCAGAAGCTGATTCTGTTCATTCAAACCCAGTCTCTGTTGCACCTGTATGATGAATGTATTTATAAGTATTCTCTTTTTCTTTTCTTTAATTTTGCATTTTAGATGGAGATGCCAATAAAACTTATCACTTTGAATTCGCTGTAGAAGAGCCCACGCCGGAAGGGTGTATGAGCGATAACTTGACTTCTCCTGCTTGTGATGCATTCAAGTATAATGTGACACAGGAGGTAACGGCAGTCGCTGTACTACTACAAATGTACTACTACTATTAGTACTACTATTACTACTACCTTTACTATTAATAATACTACTAATATTAATTAATACAATAGTAGCAGTAGTAGTATAATAATAATAATACAAATGATGACGGTGATAATAATGATAATAATAATTATAATTATAATAATAAAATTTAATTTTATAATGGGAATAATAATGATGATGATAATGAAAATAATAATAATAAAGATAAAGATTATAATAATAATAGCGGGTGCTTTTTATAGCGCTCATGTCTCTCAGACTTGACACTCTTGGCGCTCCACAATAAGCAAGGAAAGACAATGATACATTGAACGCCAACCAAATTTTGACCTAAATTAATGCAACTACATGTAATATATGAGACATAATTATTGTGTATTTCTACAGCATCTGCAGATTCAGTTATTCGAAATGCGTGTAGAGCGAAACTGTGTAGTCTTTTTTTATCTGTTGCAAGATAGTAATGAAATCTTAACAAGGGATGATGTTGATGTTTATATTATATACATTTTTTGATTTAATCCAGAAATTAGGCCTGGGCCGCATTACAAAAATGTACTACTACTACTAATAATAATACCCAACATTATTTTATTAGGCGCTTAATACGGGTGTTTCTAAGCGCACCATTGTCTGACTGAAAATTACCAACCAAAACTTATAATAAACACACAAATTATAAATCTGTTCTTTATTTAATAAAACATGGATATATAATAATAAAATCAAAAAGGAGATCAATGTTCAATGTTCAATTTATTTCTCCACAAATGCAAAACATAGGGAGCTACATAGAATAAAATACATACATACAATACAATAATAAAACATGTACAATATATATAAAACGATTACAGTTGGAACAATGTATGTTTTAAAAAGAAACAAATCAGCAAATGTGGAAGGGGTAGTCAAAAATCAAAAATGATTTGTCGAGGACTACCCCCAATAATTAAGAAAATATATATAATTAAAACTTAAAAGTAAATATAAGGTAAAATTATGAGGTGGTACCAATAACAAGAAAGAAGAGGGAGAAAAATATCAAAGACAGGGGGGGGGGGGGGTTGCATCTACCTATATGTGAATGTTGTAAAGGATGGGTTACTTAACATAACATAAGGTCAAACAAACAAGGCATAAAATGGTGTGCTAACGGTAGTGATTCACATTCATATCGTGCAATCTTTCACAAGAGTTTTGACATACTAGTAAAACCTTATTCCGTTTTACCTAAAATCCTTACGTCTGTGTATGTTTACTTAGCTCGAAGCTGTGTATGGAGAGAGTGATGCCTTCGAGTCTGTTGAGGTTGTCCTAAGGTAAGGTTTACTTCATTTTTCAATTAGGCTACATCAAATACCTCAGAGTACCGCACACTCTTTCATAAAACATGTTATCTTGAGCCAGTTAGTTACAACCCTTGAAAAGCTCTGAAATTGCTATGATTGACTGTGAACAGTTTTTTTTTTTAAAGTTTGGCAGCTGCGTTATTTCAATTTCAATTTCAATTTCAATCTCCATTTCAATTTCTATTTCTATTTCTTTTTCTATTTCTATTTCTATTTCTATTTCTTCTTCTATTTCTATTTCTATTTCTATTTCTATTTCTATTGCTAATGGAATTTCGATTTCAATTTCAATTGTAATTCCTTTATAAATTATTGTGGACAAATTTAGTGAGTAAATTTTTGATAGACTAGTAAACATCAGGAAATGCCAGCTAGGTCAGACACTAGACATTGACATTGAAATATAAAATAAAAGGTCCCATCCGGACTAAAAGCATGTTTACTTAGTTAAATCTGAAAATACAAGTGGGAAATTATCATGATTGTTGTCGCTCATAGTCAATGTTCCCTTCTCCACTAATTTGTAATCAGTTTTTAACTCTTGTTTACTTTATTTTCTTCTTAAGTTTTGTATTCCCATCACAATCCCCTTAGTCTTTTCAGTCTACATTTCTCTTTCTCAACACTGGAACCAATAACTTTGCTTTTATTTTGTTTCCTCTTCAGACAAGTCTTGTAGCCTACTTCGATTTTTACGTTGATTGTTTTTCTTCCATTATTACGTCACATATTTTTACTGTGAGGTAACGATGTTTCTGTTCCTTTTCTGTCCTTTATTCCAATCTTGTTTTTCAATTTCTTCATTGATAATTATCAATAAGGGATAAGCATAAATTAAAGATTGAAGTTATTTTGTTTCGTTCTATGTTTGTATATGTATACAAAGTCATAACTGGAGAGGACAGTACAACCTCTATAAAAGAACTACTTTAATTTTTCTAAATTGAATAAATGTATATAAGGAAGCAAATAAAAATACCGCGATTTTACGAACGCCGTGGTTTTACGGTTATATATGGGCAAAGTTGCAAGCAACTTCCATCATAAAACGTCGGTGTGGTAATAAAATCTTCACGTTTAAGCATGTAGTGAAAATTGGGTCCATATTTTCTTTCCTTCATCGTTTCTTTTAGAAATGGCAGCTTAATAGTAAGCCACACCGTGACTTATTCGTATAACGAAATGTCAGACGAAGAAAGAATGGCCTCTGCTCAAGACATCTACGACGATACCCTGGGCTCGGCGGTGGCCGAGGGAAAACTCGGAGATTATACAGTTCAAGAGGATTGTGGGAGTTGTGCTCCTCCTGCAGGTTTGTTTGTTATTGACCTGAATTGAATTGAATGGAATTGAATTGACCTAAACTGAACTGAACTGAGCTGAGCTGAACTCAACTGAACTGAATTAAATTGAATTGAATTGAATTGAATTGAACTGAATTGAATTGAATCGAATTGAATTGAATTGAATGGAACTGAATTTAATTGAATTGCATTGAACTGAATTGAATTGAATTGAATTGATTGAATGGAATTGAATTGACCTAAACTGAACTGAACTGAGCTGAGCTGAACTCAACTGAACTGAATTAAATTGAATTGAATTGAATTGAATTGAACTGAATTGAATTGAATCGAATTGAATTGAATTGAATGGAACTGAATTTAATTGAATTGCATTGAACTGAATTGAATTGAATGAATTGAATTGAATTGATTGAATTGAATTGAATGGAACTGAATTGAATTGAATTGAACTGAACTGAACTGAACTGAACTGAGCTGAGCTGAACTGAATTTAATCGAATAGAATAGAGTTGAATCGAAAGTGAAGTAACTTATTTCAAAATCCACACGACAACTCAAAGGTGAATTGCACGAAGTTTACATATAAAGTAACATCTCAAAGAGAAAATATCTTACAAATCCATACATACGTCGTATTCATACAGTAATATGAAAGAGAGAAACAGAGAAAGAGGTAGAAAGAGAGAGACAAGACAGAAAATAGGGGAAAAGAAACAACGAGATAGTGGCAGAGGTGTGACAGTCGAGAGAAAGAAGAGAGTGTTAATTACATAATAAAAGAGGTTCCTGCAACATTTTTTCTCTATATGTTTTTTTTTCTTTTGCGAGGGGCGGCCCCTTCTACCTCATTACATCCACTTTTAAATTATGTAGTTCAACTGGGTATAATTTTTCTCTTTTTCTTCTTTCAGAAACGAGCGCCGTTGGTAGTCGGACTGCTAAGTGTCCGTCAGAATACTCGGAACCAGCTTTTAAAACTAACTACTGGGTTTGTGAATCGACTTGCTTCACCAATAGAGACTATTGCAATCTTCATGGTTTCTGTTGGCAAAGGGGCAACTTGTACACGCAGCCAATTTGCAGGTTTGTAGACGAATTCAAGGTTTGCAACGATAAAGGGACTGAGATGCCAAGCTAGAATTCTATGAGATGTTATTAAATACATGCATTACTCAGTAGCGGTTAGAGGAATACTCAAGCCCCCTCCCTCCCCCCCCCAAAAAAAAGGGGGGCGGGGGGGGGGGGTCTTTAAAGCTCCCCATACTTAATTAATTCATATAGAATGATTACAATCAAATTAAACAAAAATGTCAATATGGCGACTAGCCCCAAAGCCACACAAGTCCCCGCCAAATTATTTTTCTAGAACCGCTACTGTTATTATCGTGCTCAATGTAATCTTGAAGATCAATAATTAAGGGGGTCATGGTGGAGGTACGTCACAATTGATTTGATATCGCTTTCCTTACATCGCTTATGCCTATTTGGACCTCCACTCTACTTTCAACATAAATGATTCTAATGATTCGGATTCTAAGAAAGTAAATTAAAACAGTGTTGAAAACGGTGCTCAAAATCTTACAAGATCATTTTGCGATAGCAGAGGTGAGTGATGAAGAGTATGAACAATATCATTTAATTTCATTAATTTTTCAGTTCTGAATACAAACTAAACCAGTTTACATTAAAACATACATGAAGAAATATATGAACTTATTTTAAACAGAACTGGCCAGGGCTCACAGATGAGTAAAGCTTGATGCCTTGTAAGCCCTGACAATCAGTACATATACGAGCAAAATACATAAATTAGGGTGAATACCAGACTATTTAGGGCATCTCGTTTAGTATAAAGTTAGGCAAGAATTGCTGTTTGTCCATTTGCAATGTTAGAGGCATTCCTGTTGTTTCCCTGCAAGTCTTTGTTCGATTTTTTGTTGTTCTCAATTGTAAATTAATTCCAGTAATATTTGATTAAATAATAATTATGAAAATAATGGTAATAATGATCATAATGATAACAATCATCATCATCATCATCATCTTCATAATGGTGATGATAATGTTAATGATGATAGTAATAATAATAGTTTTAAATAATATATATGAATAATAATAATAATAATAATAATATAATAATGATATTAATAATAATAATGATGATATTATAGTCAAAGTCATAATGAAATCTAAAAACATTTCAACTTTAATTTTCAGCTGTGATTGGGACAATGGCGAATGGTATTGGGGGTACAGGTGCCAGTATTACATGAACCAACTGCACCTGATCATTGGATGCTCCTGTGGGGCCGCTGTACTGCTCGTGCTTCTTGTGTGTCTTATTGCCTATTGTGTTGTGAAACAAAAGGCAATTTCTGACAAGTAATTATGAATTTGATTTTGTTTTATTTGGTCTTAATTTCTCCCTTCTGAACCTCTCTTTTTTGTCAGTGATATTTGGAGTATAAGAGACAGTGAGAGAGAGAGAGATAAAGAGATAGAAAGAGGGGTATATACAGAGGATGGAGAGAGAGAGAAAAACAAAAACACGTTGAACCTTTCTACTATATTATTTTATACCAGTTGTGGTCAACAGAGATACTGCGTCCGAAAAAGACAACAGGGACTTTTAGATTTGCACGTCGACATAGTGGACTGCTACTGCGAAATCCTTTTAAGGCAATGTGACCTCCTTTTGAGGTACTGGCAGTGCTCGGCAGTGCTCGGCAGTGCCTCAAAAGGACGTCACATTGCCTTAAAAGGATGTCACACGTAGCAGTCCACTTTGTCGGCGTACAAATCTAAAAGTCCTTACTGATTACATTTAAGATTCACCACTTTATTTAAAGCTCACCCTCTAAATTGTGTATAACATGTGCGATCACAATAGCGGAGATAGGTACATAGCGGAGATACATGACCAAACCCCATTGTTAAAACGTTATACTTCTTATTACACTACTGAATATCGGTCATAAATATTGAAATGAAACGTTTACACCTGCACTATAACATTCTCTAAAAAGGGATATGTTCGGCACTTTCCACGTGGGCCTTTATGTCATAATTCGCCGACACCGGACCTGATGGGAATACCATTTATACGTGTACAAGTCTCGCACACAGCGAATTGGATGTTGGAGGGGGAATTTATGATGATGACCTTCCTTGTGAATCGATTGGTCGAAAGTACTGATCGTTACATAAGACCCGTTCATCGTAGAAGTGAAGGCCACTCCCTGTTGCAGACAGCATTCTGCTGAATTATTTGAATGTTGTCAAATTCCCATAGAAAAATATGCTTACGTGTCTTTAAAACGCTATGTTTATCAGCGGAATTGACCCGCATGAGCGGCATAATGTAAAATTCCCTATCACAACCCATGCTCATGTGTTTTTTAAACACTAACTCACCTTATACATGTATAGGGACAGCCAATCGTCTGAAAGCGTCATCGATGTCTTCATTCCCCCTATCGACGACACCAATGATGGTAAAGCCTTGCAGGGAAACCGACCCTATTCGTATATCTACAGCGGCAAATTAGGAGAAGGCAGTACCAACGCAGTGTCACCAAGCTATATCGGAAATCAAAATGGCGGCCCTCAGAGAGTGAGTCAAAATGGCGTAGTGGGAGTCCGCCCATTAAGTGGGCTCTGGGACGTTAGGGGGAGGGGGGGGGAATAATCCTTCTTTGTCTTCTCAATCTCCTTCTCTTCTTTGTTTTTCTCATTGTCCTCTTCTTTTTCTTCTCTTTCTCCAAGTTCTTCTTCATCCTAGTCAACCTTCTTCTACTTTTCTTTTCTTCTCCTTCTTCTCTTTTTCTCCTAATTCTTCTTCTTCTTCTTCATCATCTTCTTCTTCTTTTCCTTTTTCTTCTTCTTTTCCTTCTTCTTCTCCTTCTTCTCCTTTATCATCGGCTTCTTCTTCTTTTTCTTCTTCTTCTTTTTTCCCGTCATATTAAAAGATTTAATTCATGTTTGTGGCTCAAGAGTCAATTTTCTTTTTATTTGATGCAATCGACAGGAGAGCCGACCGGAAGTGGACGAGGGCGCCGCCAAACGGCAATCGAACGGTAGTGCGGATAACAGGCATTCTCCGTTAATGAAGCCCAACGGTAACTCTCAGCAGAGAAACCCAGAGTTCTGGGGCGATCTCAATGAGCCGTCCGCTGAACATATCAAGCTTGAGCCATTTCTTGATCGTGATGATGATAACGATAGTGTAAGAACTGATTTGGTTTTTAAATCATTAAAAGATAAGGCTGTATATTTGTTTCTAGAAAGTGTTTTTATTTTATCAATACAAAAAAATATTCATAGGTCACAAACTATTGAAAGATAAACAGATGGCAAAAGAAAATAAAATTACACAGAAGCAAGTGATATCAAAAAAGATTTACAATTAATTAACAAGAACCCCAATGCTTGACTTTGAGTGAATCATCTCGATGAAGTTCAACTTGTATTAATAAGTGGATTTCTCTCTGTATCATTTTGAAAGCAATACTGTTATTTTCATGATGTCGGTTTTACTGGTCAGATTATAAATGCTAACGTTCGCTTAATCATCATTCACTCTTTAGTATATCCTTTAGCCAGATATATTTCATTGGTTGACTTTATTAAAGTTCGTCTCTATGGCGACAGAATGATCTAACTGATTATATGTGTTTTTTTTCTCTCACAGTATAAGATTCAGCGACCTCATATTAGTGGGCACTACAACTATTCCAACACTGAACCCAATGCATACCAGATCCCGGTATGATATAGGCTTAATTGTTTCCAGATATACATTCTCATTTAGAATATATCGCAGAAAAGGTGCATATTTCCCCCTAATCTATACTTTAATATGCACGACAGGACTGTATATGAACGTCTTTATACAGAAGAGGCATCTGCCCCTTTTCAAAATCAATTGGCATAGCTATAGGGTAAGAGAAGAATGATATAGAAAGAGAGAGATACATGTATATACCGTGTGTCTCAAAAAAAACGTAACACTTTTGAAATGGTTGCCAAATTGAGCATATATAATTTTATGAAAAAATGTCTATATGTATGGAAAGCTAAAGGACCAACCTTTCATATGATATGAAAAAATTAAAAAAAAATCATGCTTCGATGGACAGTGTTCACTTAAGTTAGAGGTATGAAAATGGGCCTGCGCAGGATTTTTCCTTCCAATTTTGGACAGGTAAATTACTTGTAACTTACAAAATAAGGTCGATATGAGATATTCATGATCGATGGATCAAAAGGATATTTTGAATCAAAAGGATATTTTGAATACCTCGAATTCTGGTATTTTCAATGCATAATGAATGATGTACTTAGCTATTACATGTTTGGGTCATTCATAAAACCTGAATAAAATGTGATTGATGATCCACCAAACTTACGGAAGAAAACTGATAAAGAAAAGGCAAGGGGTAGGTGATGGGATGGGAAAAGGTTGTGGGGGGGAGGAGAGTGGGTTGCATAATGTCAATTATGATTTTGAATACGGTATTTCAATTTAACATTTTCCCATTCTTCCTTCATCCTGTTCACATCTACCAGATCAATGATACAATAAGATGGGAGTGGAAGTTGGTGTGTGTGTGTGTGTGTGTGTGTGGCAGGGGTGGTGTTTGGGGATTGATAAATGACAGAGAGAAAGGACTGGTATTCAAAACATCCTTTTAACTCTTAATCCATCGATCATGAATATCTCATATCAAACTTATTTTGTATGCTAAAAGTAACTTACCTGTCCAAAATTGGAAGGAAAAATCCTGCGCAGGCCCATTTTCATACCTCTAACTTAAGTGAACACTGTTCATCGAAGCATGATTTTTTTTTCAATTTTTTCATATCATATGAAAGGTTGGTCCTTTAGCTTTCCATACATATCAACATTTTTTCATAAAATTATATATGCTCAATTTGGCAACCATTTCAAAAGTGTTACGTTTTTTTTGAGACACACGGTAGAGAGAGTGTGAGCATGGACCTACTTCGTAGTAGCTGGTCCGTGGTGTGAGTAAGATAGAGAGGAGAGGGATGGAGGGGGGTGACAGGGATGGGGGAGAGGTGGGTGGGGAGAGAGTGGGGTGGAGGAAAGAAAGAGAGAGAGAGGAAAAGGGGGGAGAGTGAGAGGAAGGAGGGAGTGTGTGAGAGAGAGATAGAGGAAAGTGAGAGAGAGAGAGAGAGAGAGAGAGAGACAGAGAGAGGGGTGGTGATTGAGGGAGAAAGAGAGAGATATAGACGGGGGACTTGGGTCAGTCGGCTCCATTTTCTTCCAATTCGTTCATAAGTAATATACCAATGCCCATCTTGATTAGTAACTGGATACCGACACTACAATAGGATTGTGCCTTGGGTCGTATGATGTATGGTAACGATTAAGTTAAAATTGTAAAAGAACTCTATCATAACTGTACACGTGAAATACAGTGATAATTCGCAATGTGGAAAAAGGAACATGTCTCTCAAATCAAACTCGTACAATTATAGTATCTTGTATTACGAGGCCAACACGATCGCAAGGCCAGAAAGTGACTTTTAACAAAAAAAACGTCCCTGATGTAGTTCGTTACTTAACGACACTGACTGACTGACATGATATACGTAATCTGAACACTGGATTTCTATAGGCAATACAATATGTAATTGAAATTGAACTTAAGTTAATTCTTTGAAGTCTTTGCCATTTCGAGGGTCCGGAAAATTTCTGGAAGGTCTGGGGAATATTTTTATGGCAAGATAATAGTTTCTTTTCTGATGCCGGGTTTCTTTAATGGGGTTTTGTCGTTTCTGGTAGTATATTATTTTAGCGATGTAGTAAAAAAGTTTCTTATGAAATTACCATTACGACAAGAATTAATATTGGTCTGTTTCATTTTTCTTTTCTTATTTTACAGGAACCCGACTACGCACAATGATGATGACTATGCGTATCGACTCGCGTCTAGGCCATAATAAAATCACGCAATATGCTGTACTGATTTTATGTTGCCTTTAGTAACTCCATGCTTTATCCGAGTACGAGTAGTGTAACCAGGAATATGTGAGTTTAAATATCCCTGGTGCACCCAAACTGAGATTTTGAGGACAAGATTCGTAGTTTTCATTATCCATTCGTCGGTCGGCAGAAGAGTCTAATCTTTCTTGACCGCAACATCACGAACACCGCACAGTGATGTTTCCTTTTGATAGCCATATTATGTAACTATTTCATTTTCGTTTATTTGCTATGAGAACTATTCTAGTTCGTCGAGAACAATTTTTGTTATTTAAGTGTCATAAAACACATCCATGATGATATACACAGAATGCGCTATATTGTTTATACCTACGGTACCTTTGGTTATAGTAAATTATTTTTTTTTTTCTCTCGCTCTCTCTTCACATGTTATGTATCCATGAAAAATCGGCTAGATAGTGATTCTTTATAATTTTGATATATTTGGATGGCCCTGTGGATGTATTATGAGCACTAGAAAATTTAGCCCCTAAAAAAACACTTCTGCTTTCGAGTAAACTTAAATATCAAAATTTACCGGTGCTCCCGGTAAATTTTATAAAATTTTAAATAGCGCTTACGGCAATATAAATGTAGCTGAAAATCTCAGAATATGTAGTTGTGAAATAGAATAGAACGATCTCTGAATATTGTAGGGTCGATGCTCCCAATATGCTCATTTGAACCAAATTCATGACCCCATACCAAAACTGTGTATTACCTTTACTAAGTGGTCAAAGCTATCTACCATTCTACAAGTATTTATACAATGTGGATTTACATTTTGTAACAATGTCTATGATAACAAACATGTATACTTACATTACTGACTTTGCATTAACAAGCTGCTACGATATATTTATACTCAATATAACCATGTTAAATCTCACTGTACCATTCTAATACAATTAATGATAAACAATTATAAAATATACTGTACTGCAAAAGTGACTTTGTGCCTTTTTACATGCGACGCTGTATAGAATGACCAAACGGCTATTATATATATGCATGTATGCAGAGGCGGCGCTACCGGGGGGGGGGGGGCAGGGGGGCACAGTGCCCTCCCACTTTTTCAAGTACCCTAAAAGTGCCCCTTTAACTTTGTAAAAAGTGCCCCTTTTACTTTGACAAGTGCCCCTATTAATTTTTAAAAGTGCCCTTTCCCCTTTCCACCTCTGATAAGTGACCCTTTTATTTTGACACGTACCCATTTTCTTTTGACAAGTTTCCATTTTCCTTTGCAATAAGTGTCCATTTTCCATTCTCATAAGTGCCTGTTTTAATCTCTAGTAAGTTCCCCTTTTCAGGTACGGGAGGCGCCCCTTTTCACTTTTGATAAGCACCCCCTTCACCTCTGATAACTACCCTATTCAAATCTGAGAGGTTCCCCTTTCGCTTTGACAAGTTCCCCTTTTCCTTTGTAAAAAGTGACCCTTCCCCTTTTAATAACTACCTCTTTTTAACTTGGATAAGCGCACCTTATATTTTCACATGTGCCCCCTTTCCTTTTCCTTTCCTTATGATAAGTGCCCCCGTTTAAAAAGAGCCCCCTTCCCTTCTCATAAATGCCCCTTTTCATCTATGAAAATAGTTCCTTTTCATTCTCATAAGTGCCCCTTTTCATCTCTTGTAAATTCTAAGAGATACTCGTTTTACATTGACAAGTGCCCCTTCCCCTCCTGTAAAGTGCTCTCTTTTAAAAAAAATCTCTTATAGATGCCCTTAATTTTGACACGTCCCCCTTTTCTTCCTAATAAATGCTCGTTTTCCTTTTTATAAGTGCCCCTTCCCCTGCTCATAATTAACCCCTTTTCATCTTTGATAATTGCCCCTTTTCTTTCAACAAATGCTGATTTTCCTTTATCATTAGTGTCCCTTTTTCATTCTCATAAGTGCCTCTTTTCACCTCTGATAATTACCCTTTTAAAATAATGGGTATGTGCCCCTTTTTCCTTTCTGATAAGGAACCTATCTTTTTTTTCATAAATGCCCCTTTTCACTTCTTATAAATGCCCTTATCAAAATCTGATGGGTGCCTCTTTTCCGTCTACAAATGCCCATTTCCTTTTCATCCCTGGTGCATGCCTCTTTTTTTAGGTGTAAGAAGTGCCCCATTTTCACCTCTGATAATTAGCCTTTGTACTTTGACACGTGCTCCTTTTCTTTGCTTATAAGTGTTATAACCCTTTCGATAAGTGTCCCCCTTTTCCTCTCA